>CAJOBZ010000002.1:9772500-9957500 GCA_905332375.1 Pieris macdunnoughi
TTGCTCCACTTCGCAGGCTTCGAATTACCGCACTCCTCCGAGGATTTCTGCTCGTTGGAAGCCACTCACACACATTCCAGGACTACGTGGGTAACAGATTCCTTTACCAACCTGTACACACCTGTCTGTCAAAGACAAAGAGATGTTTATTAAGTTGACCGTGGCCCAATATATAACGGCCCGTAATATTGGTATTTTAAATTTTTATAGTAATCGAAGTATCGATTGTCCACAACCCTTTGAGATTAAATGAACTATTGGGATGCAATTTAGTTATTGTCTGTATGCAGCTGTTGTAACGGAAATGGTCAGAAACATAGGGGCAAAGGGGTTTAAGACCATTGAAAGAATTTGATATCTTCAAGTGATGATGAACGGATGAATACGTTAATGGAGTCCACGGAATATGTAGAAACAATTGCGAATATAATAAATAGAAAATACTGCCAGCGTTTTAGATTTGTTTTGATTTTCTTTTTAATAATTTATATTATTACTTTGTAGGTTAAGAAAATTGTAAATACTGTATGCCTGGATTTAATTGTATATTATATATTTTATTGTGTTGCGTTGTAAAGATTTTATATTATAAATATTTTTATAATGCATAAAAATCAAAGGACAACAATTATAGAACAGGGCGCAAACGGGTAGGAGGCTCACCTGATGTTAAGTAATACCGCCGCCCATGGACACTGTTAGAGGGCTCGCAAGTGCGTTGCCGGCCTTTTATGAATTGGTTCGTTCTTGAAGGACCCTAAGTCGAATTAGTTCTGAAAATTACGATTATTAAATAAATGGTATCAAAGAAAAATATATGGCCAGTTTGATACATGGTTACTTCAAATTCCCGACCACTTAAAAATAATCAAAGATATAGTACTAACTAATTATATTCACTTCTTTGAAAGGTGTGTATGAAGGTTCAAGGACCATCATAACATCTGCCTTTTTTTATATGTGCTGAGATTGTTGATCGTGGCCTTGAGCCAACTAATTAGTTAAAGAAAACTAATTAAATCCAATACTAAAGTATCTATAAAATAAATCAGTGGCGCCACAATCTTATTTTGGTCTCGGCCTCAGATTTTTGTATTTGTTTCATGTCTATCTTTTAGTCATGTAGGTGATCGGCTAAGGCAAGACGGTTTCCTTACGATGTTTTTCCTTCACCGTTTGAGCGAGTGTTAAATGCGCAGAAGAATCCATTAGTGCACAGCAGGGGATCTATGACTATAAAAGGGGGGGGGGGGGGCCCCCCCCCCCCCCCCCCCCCCCCCCCCCCCACCTTAAAAAATTTTATCTATATCAATTACAAAAATATTTATGCTTTATATATTTGGTACTGAAAAAGTACTTGACCGATTTCAAAAATATTTTACCATTGGAATTCTACATTATCCCGTAGGTTATCTTTTTTTTTTTCAAAATAATATTGATTATTTTGTTTGTTGCAAAGCTACCCATATGGAACATTTTCCTATGCTACCCGATAGAGACTGTTCGGTTTCCAGAATACCTAAGTACCAAAATAAATTAATTTTTTTTATTCTTCCAGTCTTCTCTCCATAAAAACCTTCCTCAGAGTTCAATATATAAAAAATACTTAAATTGGTCCATCCGTCATTTAGTTTTGAGTATAGCAATATATATTGAAACGAAAACTAATTATAACGGAAAAACTAGCAAACACAACACCTATACGGAAAAATTTAATACACATAGCAACACTCAATACAAGATTTAAAATCGCAAGAAGAAAAAAAAAAGAAAAAAGTACAGAACAGAACAAGCGTTAGATCTTTGTGAACACAGGCCTATGGAACTGAAAAGCAAGACTATCAGAAGTTCTAATAGGAAATAATACTTTACTTGACAAATTTCTTATCAGGAATAAGATGAAATGTAACACGAATTGAAAGGCTATATTTATTTATTAATTTATAGTAAAATATATTGCAACTAATTTTTATTTATATATAGTATATTTAAGACTGTCATATAAGCGTTTCTCATGCCAACACATATTTTAATCGGTCATTGCCACCTCATGACAGGTGAAAATCAAGGCTACAGATGTACTGATTTTCGGCGATAAAACATCAATTGATTAAAATAAATTGCTTTGTACGATTATAAATTAAAATTTTAAAGCGATATCAAAACCTTGACCATCATTTCCCCGATAGAAGAAAGAAAGAAAAACTATATTATAACCAATAACAGGATATTTAGGTAAAATAAAGTGCACTTTCACTAGTGAAAATTCCCACTGAGAAACACATATTTAAAACTAAGATAATATTAGAGCGCACAGATGTGTTAATATATAAAATAAGACAGAACAGTCCTTCCAAATTTGGTGACTGATGTTAACAGAGAGATGTTAACTGTACTTTTCTTATGATTTCTACAAAACACAAATTTATATTTAAACTATTTTTGCACAGTAAGATTTTTTTCTGTATCAGCATAGAGAGATTGACAAGATATTATTGTTTGAGGTTTTTAGTAAATGTATAGTAATGTTAGTGATAATTTTGTTTTAAAGAAAGTGGTTAAAGATGACAGCTTTCCATAGCTACCACGTAAATTCTAACAGCGGTTGTACGAACATGTGTGTCAACCATTATATCGAGGCGCATTGTTAATAATTAAAAAATGTTATTCATCCCATTCCTCAGAAAAAGTCGTCTTGGCTAAAACTCACCGATATCCTGGTTTAGCATTCTGATAACTAAGCTAGGTCTGGATATTCATACTCACAATTTGAAATAAATTTTCCCTTAGTTTTTATAACAAAATATTATCATATTATATCCTGCTCAATCGTGACTTTTGTAATTCTTGTATTTCTAATTCTTTTGTGTGTATCGCAATTCATGAAACCGCGAGATTAGCTTTTTAGTTTGTTTTATTAATTTTTTGCTATTATTTTAAAAATAACCTTATTTAAAGATTTGGTATTGCACTTTACACATCAAATAATATATCTTTTTTAGTTATTTTCCTTATTGTTGCCTATAAGAGAGATAATGCCGCCCGTTGCATCCCTTATATTTTTTATGTGTTATGTTGATTTTCTATGAATGTAACGAAGTGTAAATAAATTAAATTATAATATACATATATATTATTATTATTATCCCTTTGTGAATGTTGTTTGCCATTAAATATTGTATTTTATTTTTCTTGTACCAATGTATGAGTGCCGAGCGTTGGCAAGCTTTTATAAATAAATAAATTTATAAAGCTTTTAAGGCAGGGCTAACAATAGATACTAGAATTTTCTATGGTTTCCGTGTGTCAAATCTGAAGCAAATCAGCCTCCTGTACCCTGACACATGCGTCGACTTTTTGGGTCTAAGCCATTCCGGTTTCATCACGATGTTCTCCTTCACCATTCGGGCGTTAAATGCGCAGATAGAAAGAAAGTCCATTAATGAACAGCTGGGGATCGAACCTACGACCTCAGGGATGAGAGTCGCACGCTGAAGCTTCATACCTATATAAAATACTTACCTCAAACTAAACCTTATAATATCTTAACTTTTATTGCACTAATAACTATAACACTCTTTCATCTCTTTCCATCAAATCGTGCTAACACTGTAATGAAAAGAGACATTAGTACTTCAGTTATAGCGGTACTATTACACTGATTTATTAAGTAGTGCACAAATAGAAACTCCTTGCAGATTCCAGTCTATTGAATCCTGTCACTAATGTCTTGCTCTGCATGTCTATGTTCAGCGTGTTAATTGTCAAATTATATTGTTATTATAGTCTGTGTTAAAGTTCAAAAGCCTTTAATACCAAAGGTTTAATTTATAGTAAATCTGCCGCAATAACAATTACCCCTAGTCACTTATAAAAATTACCTCAGTACCGGTTATAGAACTGAGATTGAATGTGTCAGGATAAAAACTGGATAATGAGTAACATACCCGGAACGCTCTCACGATAGGGCATTGACCCTTGTCTATATTTTTTTCTAAAATTGTTTTAGTTTTAGACCTTATACTATTACTTATGATTAATATTTTAGACACGATCGTGTTTGAGATGAGATGTTTTTGATAGATGACATTCTGCAACGCATATAGTTGATTTAAATAGCGTTTTTGTTGAAACGAGCAGTGTTGACTTTGTGGCTAAATCGTGCGACTCTTCGTGGCCGTAGGTTCGAACCTCGGATGTGCACCAACGGACTTTGGGCTGCGCGCAATTAACACTTGCTAGTACGGTGAAGGAGAACATCGTGAGGAAACCGGCGTGCTTAAGTAACATAAATAAATAAAAAATAAATCTGTGGCGCTACAACCTCTTTAGGTCTTGGCCTCAGATCATTTTTAAATCTAATAGGCAAGTAGATGATCAGCCTCCTGTGCCTAACACACGTCGTCGACTTTTTGGGTCTAAGACAAGTCGGTTTCCTCACGATGTTTTCCTTCACCGTTTCGAGCAAATGTTAAATGCGCACATAGAAAGACCATTGGTGCACAGCCGGCGATCGAACCTACGACCTCAGGTATGAGAGTCGCACGCTGAAGCCAATAGGCCAACACGGCGTATGTCAGGTACTGAAGGCTGATCACCTACTTGTCTATTAGAAGAAAACAAATGAAGTTATGTATTATTATAAATTTACAACTATTTAACATAATTTTAAATTTATCCGACGTTTCGCGTGCTTTACAGCGTGCGTGGTCACGGTGACTGAAGACAAAAGATGTTGAATGTCAAAAAGTATCACAGCTGCAGAGAAAGTTGCATTATCTGTATTTATTTCCCCGGAGTTGGTATCGACTAAAAGATGGAGGGTTTTGGCAAAAATGGCTTACGGTGTCCTCTATTTTCGCGGATTGTTCTTTTTGAGATTTTAATTTGGATATTATTGGATCCCAGGTGTTTGACAATTTTAGGCCGTCTTCTCTATTGAAATTGGGGTGTTTTTTGATTTCAATGGCTTCGCGTACCAATCTTGGGAAGAATCTTTTCTCTTTCGCAAGTACTTTCGGTTGGTCAAAGCGGATGTAGAAAACAAATGATAACGAAACACATACACAAATTGATAAATCTGAAGCTGACGTTTTTTTTTTGTTGACGGTTTTTACGAAATTGGTTTTTGGTTAGGTTCATTCAATTTTATAACGATAATTTGAAAAAGAAACCTCAATTAGCATTTATATTTTGCTTTCCTTTCATTAACTTGTTACGAGTATTACACTGTTTGTTTTTTTTTCTACATTCTCATTTGTTTGTACACTGGCTCAGTTCACAAGAGTTGCTTGATATATCGTTAGTTATAAGAATTAGGTACATATATAAATATATTAATATTATCTCCACTATTAAGCCACTATCCCAGTTTTACCCAACGTGGGCCCCCCACGCCCTATAGGTAGGCAATCGAAATCGGCTGGATATAACGTGACTTGAGACTGAATCAAACAAAATTGAAACCTTATATAAAATCTCTGTGCATGGATCTCACTAAATTAGAATAATACATTAATTTAGAAAAATATTTATTACAATTACTTGTATTTCAAAATTCCCTCCTAAAACCTATCATTTTGGTTTAAGAATAACTTTATTTCTCATAAGAATTGAAAATTCACTTACTGAGAAACACATATTTAAAACTAAGATTAAAAATTAGAGCGCACAGATGTAGGTACATATATAAAATAAGAAAACAGAACAGCACCAAAAATGTGGGTAGACATAAAAAACTTGGTCAGTCAACCAAGCGAAACTCGGATGTTAGAATTTAATTTTTTCTAGAATTTAATTTTTTTTCTAGATGTGGCATTGATGGCATAGTCTGATATAACAAGTTTATATTGATTATTTTATTATTTTTCATAAGACTATTTTATTTTCAGTTTATTCCTATATTTATATATTTAGGGTATGTACAAGGTTTATAAAACATTTTTACAAATTAAAATCACCTTAAAAATTAAAATCACCGTTTCACAATCACGTTTCTTAAGTGAATAATTCAATGTTATGTTACATAATATGTGAGGGCGGCATTATAGGAACTTTTAAAAGGTGGGGCACAAAAAGGGTTGTGAATCACTGTTCCAGGCTCCAGCCCCTTAAACCATAAACAATTTTTTTTTATTTGCACATTTATTTTATTCATACCATTTTTATTTAATAATAGGCTTTTAGTATTCTCTCTTTTGTGGCGGAAGCAGTGATAGGGATCGAAGGAAATTGATATAGTTGGACTATTTGTTTTATTGTTTATGCTAGCAAAGCTACTACGGTGGTCTGATTGATGACTGAGATTGACGCGTGAATGGACGAGGGAACGAGTTTTTTTACACATGACGTGAATCAGCTCCCAACGCTACGGGTGCGTTGCTGGCTTTTAAGCTTGCGTTACAAAAAAAAATTAAATTTATAATACGATAGTTTGTAGAAAAATTGTTTATAGTAAAAGTTTCCATAATATACGTGTAAAAATAAAAATTAAATAAAAAAATAGGTTTCGCCCGCAGGTACGTAATCAGGCAAGGTTTTGCAACCTTCTAATATATAATTAAACAATTATTGTAATATTTCAAACAATTTATGTAAAACCACGATAATTACACTCAAAACCAGCACAGTAGAACTATCGATAAGTGAAAATCGAACACAAATACGTAGACTTTGAGTTTATTGTGTACATGAGTCTGGGACTTCATTTTATGATGTGTAAGGATAAGAACCAGCATTACACTGTCGTACCTAATCATACTAAAAAACTAGATAGTATATAACCTACCAAATTATTCATATATAAAGAAACAATGAACGGCTCAAATATAAGAGTCTTGCCTCCAACTTCGATTTTGTTCCCATTTGGAGAAGGGACTTAGAGGGGTTTAAATGGCAGTGCACAGGCACTAATTAAAGATTTATGTTGGCGCCTGGTAGATAGTACCGGTGACCCCAGAGCTGGTGCTTTCTTCGCTCAACGAATAAGTATCATGAGGAAATGCTGCGTTTAAGGTACACTGCCACAGGAACCAAACATTTTTATTAATTTTTAATTATTTTTATTATTACTACTAGCTGATCCGGCAAACGTCATTTTGCCATGTATGTATATCATTTATAATAAAAAATAGGGGTTGATCGTAGAGGGGTGAAAGTTATGGGTTGTATGTATTTTTTTATGCTGTATCATAAAAAAAAAAAAATTATCTAAAAATTAAAAAAAATAATTTATGGGTGGACTACCCTTAACATTTAGGGGGATGAAAAATAGATGTTGTCCGATTTTAAGACATACCCAATATGCACACAAAATTTCATGAGAATCGGTCGAGCCGTTTTGGAGGAGTATGGCAACGAAAACTGTGACACGAGAATTTTATACTATATTAGATGTAGTTTAAGAAAATTGTAAATTACAGTATATTTGATTGCTATGTTTAGGTGTTAAGAAACGTTACTATTATAATATTTGAAGAAACGCAAAAGCACAGAAATAAAAAACCTTGTGTGTGTGATTTAATTATGGGAATATCACTAAAGGATTTGCTGTAAAGGGTAAGAACACAATTCTGGGGTAATACATCTTTAATGTTAGAACATTACGCTATTAAAATTTAAATAATACAATTATCTTCATTGTTTAATTGATGAAACGATGACAAAAGAACGTTGGAATTATTCTAGGTTCATAATTACACGCAAATTTAATAACACTAAGAACTAATTATCGTAATTATAATTAGGAGGTCATTGACACGCGAAAGAATTATATTTATAAGAACAAATTGTTTTTTTATGGGTAAAGTGAAAATGATAATTATTTGTTACGCTCATTACAAAGTGTGATAAATGAATACGGTTAACTATGACATTTATTTAAAACAATATAATTAATTACTCAGACATCATTTTACATTACAAGCCTGACTTTAGACTGTAATGTAAAACTTTTAAACCAAATTTTTCTGCAAAAACTATCGTAGGAGTTCAGGCACCTGTCTTTCGAATTCTTCGCGATTTTAATGGAGTCAACAGTTCATATCCGGAGCTGGATATATTCGGTAGTGGGCTGATCGGTTTTAAAGAGAGCATTGTTAAGCCTATCTCGAACCTAATTCGCTGTTTTGCTGATATATTTTTTTGTAACAAAAAATTATTGTATTTTTATTTTTATTTTTTTAACATTTGTTTACCTAAATTGTCATACATTTTAGATGAAAGAGTTTGTAACATATACCACAGATTTATTACTATGTATGAAGTGGGAAACTTTTACTATTTAAATAAATAGATTTGTCCATTTCAATTTTCTGACTAGGCCCGTGGTGTCGAGTTCGAAGAAGCCTCGACATTGGTGGTAATAAGTTCTTAATCTATCTCGAAATATATGGAACGGAGTCGGTAGAAATCGCTAGTAATTCCTAGAACAGGTGGTTCGTGCCATTGAACTCCAGCAGGTGAATTTGGTAAATGAGAAATCACGTAGAATACGCGTAGAAGCCTCTACGATACACGTGCCTTGCTGATTATCATCTTCTATTAATTAATTATATAACCTTAAAATTAAGAAACCTTTGTCCGTTCGTTCATTATCTCTTATCTTATCTTAATTAATAAGGGAAATTTATAATGTGTCTGTATGTACAAAATAAAGCAAAAAATAAGACAGAGCAGAAGCTGCTGAACCTACTAGGCCAACAGGCCAGCGTGCGACTTTGAGGTCGTAGATTTGATCCCCTGTTTTGCACCAATGTGCTTTCTGCGCAATTAACATGATCTTGAAACAAATGCAGAAGTCTGAAAATCAGACCTAAAAAGGTTGTAGCGCCACTGTTATGAAAAAATAAATACAGAAATCTTACCTTATATTATTCAAATCCTATATAATTTGTTGCGAAATATACAAAATAATATGTTTGGTTTTACTCAATAATTATAGATTATGAAGCAGAAAATTTCCTAACCAAAAATATTACTTACTTGCTAGTAACTTACTTGCTTGGTAGTACGAGCCAGTATGTCATTTGCGCGTTCGCTTTTGTCAGAAGACCTTCTGCATTTTCATTTCCCATGCTATATACAAATTACAAAAACATTACTTCAAATTGAACACAATACTTTCTTCTAATAACCAAAAACCTAAGCTGATGGGTGAAACCTGCAAATTGTCGATTAGTCGTTTACGTACTTGGTACATCATTTAAGAGCTAAGGTTGTGGCGAAAATCATTTCCAGCTTAACCTAGTCATTAGGCTGATGTTTGAACTAAGTTGTTTAGAACTGTCGTAGCGAATGGGTGATTGTAAGGGCGTAGGAATGCGTTATCAACATTATTCAATCCCTGCGATAATGTTACGCTCGAATCCTTTACTAATTGATTTTTTAAATTCCATCTTGATTGAAATACAGACAATTGTTTGAAATTGTAATTGAATTTGAGTAGAGTTTATAAAGGCAGATTTTGGGTTAATATCATATAATCACTAGATGGGGCGTAGCGGTCGGTCTAGAGTTTCGTATTTCACCTCGCTCCAAGTCTTTCTGGCTCCCTTTGCCTCATCTGCAACTGTACGATGCCAGGTTTGACTGGGACAGCCACGCTTCCGCTCTCCTTGCGGGTTCCAATCTAGCGCCTGCTTGGGCATATATTTGGAATCCTATCGGAGTGTTTCACCTATCCATTTCCATTTGCGTCGCTTGATCTGCTGCCGAGAAATCCCGATTATCCAGCTTCCAGCAGCAGATTTTGCTTGTGAGAAAGTTCAGTTTTAGTGGAAAAGTTTCTCGTTTTTTTAAAACGTTTCGAAAAAACGCTTGCACATCTCGTGTGTTGTGTCGCTCAAATAACTTGTGAATTCACTTCATCACGCAGGCTTCTTCAATCCATATATATTCTTATTCCCCTCGGTTTTCTATGTAATAAAACATTAGAAGACAACCGGGTGAGACTAATAATCGATGAGAATTAAAACCGCTGGTTTGATCTTATATGCCTATTGAAAACCTTTTGCAGTGTTGGAGATGATCCTGAGACCATGTAGTTACACATTTCATTCCCTTACTCACTCACTCACTTATTCGCATGCACCTACAAACTCACTCATGCACTCAGGCGTGTTGGAAACCTAGTACCTTTTATGGCATCTAAATGGAGAACCAGCCTTCCGATTCTGTAACTCACTTTTTGAACTAGCACAGCGGTTTACGCAGTTGCGGCGGTCTATTATATAATAAAGTACAAGCTCCCTCCTTATCAGAAGTCCAGCCATACTGGAGCGAGACAAACGAACCTAATTTTTATATGTATAAAGATGCGTTAATAAGCGGTGTGGTGTGGTTTAAGTGAGGCATTACCTTAAGGTCATGTGGTCACGTTTCGGTAGTGCACCTATAAACTTTTCTATTTATGTTGGATTCACCACTTTCTCCAAACGTTGTGAAGAAGGAGGAAGGAGGTACATGTTAGACCTATTTATCAGTGGTAGAATATTATTATAATTGTTGCATAGATTTAAAACAATATATTTTATAAGCAGCCTTAAGGTCTCTCCTTGTAGCTTGTAGTTTATTGTTTATCAGAATGCCAAATCGTAAAATTACTGCTTCGCTGATTTGAGCGCGACCGCCGCTGCGAAAACCGCTGTGCTAGTTCGAAAAGTGAGTTACAGAATCGCAAGGCTGAACCTAAATTTATAAAATTACCACGGAATGTTGCAAATACCATCTTCTAAGAGATGGCCCTAATAACATTTCTATCTGAATTTCAAAAACAGTTACCTGATGCATCTCTTGCTGACTACAATAGCAATTAAAATGAGTACAACTAGTTAACACAATTTAAAGTGGAGTTCACCTGCGACTTCGAATCCATGGTAACAGAAGTTATCGGACCACAATTAAAGTTCTATTTAATAATCAATGTCCAATGTGATAAAAGGAGAATGACCGGATCAATGAGCTTTTATCACTATTAATGAGGGCATGCGCTATCATATACAAGATTGAAGTTGAGAGTTCTAGGGCGGCTGTAAGCTTCTGTTTAAAAATTGTATATTTGATTTTTGTGATTTTTTAATAAACATTTCCTCGTTTAAACTCAAACTCAAACTCAAAATATCTTTATTCAAGTAGGTAACCAAGTACACTTTTGAATCGTCAAGTTAAATTAATCGTAAATTTACATTTACTACCAGTTCGCAAGTCAAGGGCGTAGAGCGGGTAAGAAGAACTGGCAAGAAACTTTCCGCCACTCTTTTTAATCGCCTAATAAATGTATACATAACAATGAAACAGACACAGTCTTGTCTTTTGGGGTATAAGTAGATTTACGCCCGAACCCAATAATAAATCCAAAATCTCGGTTTGAAAACAATCTGAGATCAGACCGTGACAGTCGATTGATCTTCTATCTGCCTCCCAATAACCGAATCCTACGAAGACAATCCAATTTTGGCGACGGATAAAATGCTCTTTGTCGTTCCATTTTACCGAGTTTTCACTCATATTTGATAATCAATGTAAATTAAATAAAGTAAATAAAACCGTACTTTTTTAATTATTTAAAAAACTGGTGTAAGTTCAAATCTGTTAAAATAATTAACTGTTGAAATCGAGCTTACGTCAACTGTCATTTTCATACAAAGTTCTATCCAGACACCGATACGACTTCCCACGGACAGATTGTATCGACAGATGGCTATTACAATCCGTCGATTTGTTACAACGTTTGGATTAAGATTATTGTCTCAGATGGTGGATTATGGATTGAGATAGGTTATTGGGTTCGGGCGTTAGGGGATTGCAACCGGGGATACATCCACAGGGCCTCCACAACACAGGGGCTCCCACAATAGAGACTTCGGAAAACAAAAATGTTTTAAATTCCGACTGGTAAACAACTTTTCTTTTGAGATATTTTTATATGTTTGTTAAATACTAAAATAAGCTACTTTGTTTCACAATAACTATTTAATATTGATAGAAAAACTACTGAATAAAATTGTTCATTTTATTTGAAAAATAATTTGGCCCTCTTTCCTCCCTCCTTTCGCCTCCTTGAGGCCCCCAGACCTCTAAATCTGTTTGTATTGCCCTGAATACTATATTAGTAGGTGAATGAAGAAAAATATTGTGTGAAAATTTACAGTAAAATTCAGAGTCGAAACAATACTCAAAAATCAATACGTTTTTTTAATTATTTTAGTTTTTATAGTATACAAGGGAATGCTGGTAACGACATAATTATACACTCACATTGCCAGAAGGTACTCAAGTACTTTTCCGGCCTTTTAAGAATTGGTACGTTCTTTTCTTGAAGGTCCTAAGAACCTAAAGGCACCGGATGTTGTTCTCCGACGTACCTTTAAACATTAAATTAGAAATTAAACATATATTATTATCATACAGTGGAATCTCGATAACTCGAATGTCAAGGGAACGGCAAAAAAAATCGAGTTAGCGAGTTTTCAACTTAACAAGAACTTCGAGATACGTATATGATTTAACTGCTGAAATTTCGACTTACAGAGGCGCGATTTAAAAGTGTATTTTTCAATTTGTAGAGTCGAATTTGAATAACAATTCAACTTGAGTTTTGTAGTTTATATTTTTATATGAATGTATTCATTCATTGCACGTGTACAAAACAAAAACAATATATGAGAAGCCCCGAAACCGAACATTCGTTTTGGATTTTATTGCTATTATTTCGGGGAATTCTAAGTAAGACGTCATTATACTTTCCTTACTATGACTTACGGAGTCTCCTTTTTGAAATTCGAGTTATTGCGAGTTATAGAGTATAAATATGTATTATCAATACTTAAGGAAATAACATTTTGTTCGAGTTACAAGGTCTAAATATTTCGAGATATAGTATCTAGGGGTTTAGTGGAAGAGAATGGCAATTTATTTCGACTTACTGAGGATTTGGACGAGGTTCGTGTTATCGAGAATCCACTGTATTATCAAAATAAGGTTTATCACCCATTTGATTTCATGCGCTGAATGTTTAAATTGGTGATAAAGGAGGAGGAAACTCATTGAGCCATGGGATAACTTCATTCAATTGTACGGCATGAATATCAAAATATAAGACACAAAAATGTGTATGTAACAGTTTGCGTATTACCCCTATCCCGTAAATAGTGAAGGAATCACTTCACATAATTGTCTATTGATAAGAAACTCATGATTGATAGATAGTACGGGGCAAAATGTGAATGAAAAAACTAAATGTAATTATTTCTTTCTTATGTTTTTTTCTATTTATATTTCTCAACTCTTATACAATGGCTAACACTGCACCTTAGACACACCTAGACCTTGAGTATCCTGCAACATTGTTAAAGTAATCAAATTTGCGTTTTATTACATTGGAATAGAACTTAAAATCAATCGTTTTAAAAGACTGGATTGGCCAAAGCTAATTTCAACTATAACTCAAGCTGTTTAAGTTGCAATTGGCTTGTGAATCAAATCTCAACAATAAAATCAGCTGCTATGTTGCGCGCATTTCTGTCAGTTGTGGTGCGAAGCTGGGCCGTGCTTCTTGTTTGTCTATGGTTCGGGTTTGTTCCATTGAAATTTCGATCGTAACATAAGTGCCAGTGTTAAAATAACAACATAATTTACGGTAAGTTTTTATAGACAAAGATAGAGTATTGTATTGTAAAAATAGAGAGTATTGTCTTTGTTTTGAATTCCAATACATAACTACGTTTGCAATCAATTGCATAAGACTGTCATAACAGAATAATTAGTGCATAATGCGCTGAACAAATGCAGTATTTACTCGGCTAATCTAAACAAACACTCTCGCTATAATTAACAATGACAATACACTAAAATATATACCCTATATATTATTTTATTTAATTAGGTTAGTCAACATTTAATTTCTTGTAAATAAGCAATTAAAGTTTATTAAAACCTAAACATCTGTCACTATCAAATATAGCGAATTTAAAAATTCCCAAGAATTTACTTTTTACTTTAATTTTTTTTCTTTTTTTTTCTCAAGAATTTATTTATTCGACGGCTCATTGGTCTAGTGGTTAGTACCCCTGACTGTGAATCCATGGGTCCCGGGTTCGATCCCCGGCTGAGACAAACATCGATGTGATGAGCATATGGTGTTGTGCTTAGGTCTTGGGTGTTTAAATATGTATTTATGTATATGTCTATCTATCTATAATATGTATGTATATCCGTTGGCTAGTACCCATAACACAAGAAAACAATTGGTCAATCATATTATTATTATTATTATTATTATTATATATACAATTTTCTTAACCTACATAGTAAGAATAAAAATCTGTGGTAGTGTACCTTTAACGCTGGCAGCATTTCCTCGTCATAATTATTCGTTGAGCGAGGAAAGCACCAGCTCTAGGGTAACTGGTACGATCTATTTATATTGTAAATTAAATGTCTTTATCTGCTTGTTTCAAGCAAGATTGCTTCAATGTAGTGTAATATTGATTCCCTGGGGATTCCCTCTAACTAAATTATTATTTTACATTGTTAAAATACCACCTCGTTTCATCATTGTTCTTACTAGTGGTTGGCGGATATGAGACTATGTCCCCTTAGCACGAACTTGTTCGTGTATTGGTATATGTCAATACGATAATATTAGTTTTTGACAGCTCAATTACAATTTGTATACAAAACGAATTCCGTTCGAACAAACAATTACGTTAAGTGTAATAAGCTGAGTACGTGCTGATAGGTCAAAACACATTATAGTACATTATTACATCGGAGAGGTTAATATATTTTTAGGTCTATATTGGAAAGTTAACTGAGAAACAGAGATCAGATTTGACCTATCTAGTAGCTAAATAACTCTTGACTCTGAACTCTTAAACGCACGACGCGTTTAAACTCTTGTTGTGCCCTTCAGATTTTTATTTTTACGCAAATATCATCAAATTGTTAGTGGAAGAAATATTATTCTTCGACCTTAAAACTCGCCAGTCTGAAGTCTAAAATTACCATAGAAAGCTCCAATTTGAGGCTAAGCTTCTGGTGCCTGGATTACTATTTAACGTTTAGATTACTATTTAACGTTTAGATTACTATTTAACGTTTAGATTACTATTTAACGTTTAGATTACTATTTAACGTTTAGATTACTATTTAACGTTTAGATTACTATTTAACGTTTAGATTACTATTTAACGTTTAGATTACTATTTAAAGTTTAGATTACTATTTAACGTTTAGATTACTATTTAACGTTTAGATTACTATGTAACGTTTAGATTACTATTTAACGTTTAGATTACTATTTAACGTTTAGATTACTATTTAACGTTTAGATTACTATTTAACGTTTAGATTACTATTTAACGTTTAGATTACTATTTTACGTTTGGAAAGTTTTATCTCGTACTTCTTCCAGGCCACGCGAAGTGCATCAATCTACTTCCCACGTTACAAAGACGGGTTCCGTTAAATTGCCCCGCCTTGACCTAGTGCCTTAGAGATTACGAGCATACTTATATGTATTATAATAATTGTATTTATTTATTTACGGAAATAAAACTATCCCAATACGATAATGTCGAGAAAAAAATTTATTAAAGTATATAATATTAAACACATAATATACACAATATCGTTACTGTGAATTCACTCTGCTAACATATAAATATGTCGATAGTGTCGGAGACAGCATTTAGTAGGCGCAACGTCTTTGATAACGGGGATCTGTTCAACAGACTGGTTGTGGCCCTTGGTATCGTAACAACAACCTTGGCCATCGACGACGCACATATCCCCTAAAGTGATCGAGTTCTTGGAGTACACTTGAGTCTGGTTTCCAATTGATTGTATCCGTAATACAAATAATGTTGGGTACATTAAAGCATTGACGCCATACAGTCTGTAATAAAGGCATCGTGTAAATTTATTCTGTATTATTATTCTGCTCCAATTTAATATATAAATTACATTGTTGCACGTTATACAGCTGGTCCCCGCACTTAATCTTATGTAACGAATTTCGAGGTACTTCTGAGGTAAATAACATTGAACTTCAACGAAAATTGATACAAATGTGGCCAGGGACGCGTGTGTGTAGTATAAAATCTTGACTCGAACTTCACTAAACCAAATTAAGCATCATATACATCTAGTAATTTTAGATTGGAAACATCAAATCAGTTCATTTTTTTTAATGGCTCTGGCACGATTTCTGCATTTACCAGCGTCAAGTATAGGATTTTTTATAATTCTTGCTTGTCTTTAGAAATTCGACTGTGTCCTACATGTACGGTTTAATCACTCGCCCGGTACCGCACAAACCTCCCAAAGGCCGAGAACAAATTTAAATTAAATTAAAACTTGCCCTCGAACCGGGAATCGAACCCGGTAACCCCTCACGTAGCTGCCACTTAATAAGACCGCTAGGCTATGAGGCCCCAATCAGTTCATTATATGGATAAAGTATTTGGAAGATAAATTGTGCTTTTTGACATTCTTCCCGACTTCTTCATTCTACCAGCCACCCTTGTCTTGAATTTTGCCTACTACTATGAGCTGTTGATTGTTAAATGCGCACATGGAAATAAAGTCCATTGGTGCACAATCTACGACCTCAGGTATGAGAGTCGCACGCTGAAGGCCAACACTGCTCTAAAGTTAAATTAATAATAAAAAATAAAATGCAGAGGGCATTATAAAAATAAAATATGTTTGTTATGGAATATAAGGTACAGGTATCACTTATTCCACGTCATTAAATTTGAATTTGTAGGCATCCCTACTCATCGGCAAAGAAGACAGAGGGTGTAGACCAAGAGAAAAAGCCGGCGTAAAAAGCTCTCGGTACTCTTTTAAAATATCAAATCATCATACAAAATGACTATGGCAAACAACACTTATTTTAAAACAAATATCTCAAATTAATTAGAAGTAGTGTACAGCCTTGGCTCGAGAATTATAGTAAGCCTTTTTACACAGCTTTTCTTTAATATATTTCTTAATTTTTTTAAAAGGCAGAGATAAAGAGCCTCTAGGATTTTATTAAAGAAATTATCCCTCTTCCCAAAAACGAATCACTAACTTTAGATAGTCTAGTGCGGGTAAATTGCAGCCTGCGTTTGTTTCGGGTATAGGTATCTAGATCTAGAGTCCATAAGTTTTAACTTGCCTGAGAACAGTTATCGTAACCTTCAATGACCTTTTAATCAGATAATGCGTTTTGAAATCAACATTATTCTAATCTTGTGTATATTGATAATGCAGCAATGTAAAATGCGCAAGGACGACTGTTTGTGCATTATATTATTTGCTACACAATATCTGTAATGCATTACAGATATCGTGTCGGGTGTAAGATGTATTACTATTATTGCGCAATAAACACACAAAACACAGCTTCCTTAATTAAATGTTTAAATTAAGATGAAACCAAACAGAATTAGAAGAGTATCATAAGAAGTGTTCGGATTAATACCTACAGCTGAGTTTCGTTATCGGACGAATACGAAATACCACCCGTATCACCTCAACGTCTATCGTTCCTTAACTAAGCGTTATTTAAGGCAGATTTTGGTGCGCACACACAATATGTGGAACCAGCTACCCGCTGAAGTGTGATCCTATTCAACTTAGGGTCTTTCAAGAAAAGAGCGTACCAATTATTATTAATAGACCGGCAACGCACTTGATCACTTAACATTAGGTGAGCCTCCTGCCCCTCCCTGTTCTATAAAAAAACTGGATTTAATCTGTACAAATAAATAATTAAACAATTTTTTTTAACAGTCACATATTTTTCATCGTAACATAGTAACTTCCCATAACGTATTAACTTTTCATATTGAAATAGATTGTTAAAATTAATACAATTTTTATAATCTTGGGTGAAAAGAACGTGTAGGGGGGGTTTTTTTTAATTTGCTTGCCTTTGGAAAAGCCTCCAGAGAAAAGGCTTTTCATAAATCAGGGATGATGTTAATGATTTCATACTTTATAGATTCTGCAAATAAAATCTTTCTAATCAATTTCATTTCACACTTGTATCAATAATGTATATTTATTAAATCGCATGACACGAAAACAGATGTACAAATTGAGAATAGTTCCTTTTATTTGTGTTTTTCATAATTAAAATATCATTTATCTTTTTTTTTTTTTTTTTAAATTCTTCTAAATTTACACAGTTCTCAATAAATTGCAATAAACTATCTGTCAACTTCCTCTTCATTTTACTAATTGTCTGTACGCCGCAACCATAATATCATGCTCCTCCTCACAAAACGTTTCCCCTCTATCAGAGGAATTAATGTAGGAACAAATAGCAATCACGTAGTATCCAGATGACAATACAGATTATAATTAATATACTTTATAAGAAAGCAGTTCATATGCCGAAGCTTAAATTCCTCCTCTTCAGTTGCATCTGTTTGTCCTCCCACATACATTCCAAACGTTACCAAGGTATCTATGACAATCTGACAGGTGAACGACCCAAGATCAAATCTTTACGAGAGCTTACGCAACGAAAGCTTTCTTCGAAGCTTTAACTGGTTTATATTAAATTATGTAGGCTGTAATGAACCAGAACTTTTTCTATCATATAAGCGATGAAGTCGTAAATATATAATGTTTCTTGGAAAAGCATGTGATTGTTCGCGTTAAATATTTTATCTTGAATTGAGTCAGTGTAACCAGTTGGGTCCATTTTTGATTAAAGTTATTGTGTATATGCGTAAATAAATAAATGTTTTATTTTGGTAATTCATTTTCCCGTTAGGTGATAGGGGTGACTGTGATATTTCACATTTTGCTAAAGTGGACCATTTTTGAGCTTTCAAGTTTTTGCTTTTTTCAAAATAAGTTAAAAAAACAACAAATTTATCAATATTAAAACAACAATTGTCGATCCAAATTAAAATATTATGAAAAACGATATTTTTTCAATAATTTTAATTCTACTAAATGCCTTAGAAATATTTTTTTTACGAAACTTGGCTTGCAGATTACCGTTTTATTAGATCAATAATGCATAACAAATAGTATCACAATAGACGGAATACGTCGAATTACCCATAACCCTGTATACATACAATAAAAGGGAAATATAGATATATAAGTCTTCTTGTAATTTATATATACATACCATGATTGTTTATCACAAGCTTGTCGCCTACTTTGTAATAAAAAAAAAGGTTTACCCGTTCTATTTTTAAGTATACTTAAAGAAATATAATAATAAATCAGTGGCGCTACAACCTCTTTTTTGGTTCTAAGACATGTCGGTTTCCTCACGATGTTTTCCTTCACCGTTTGAGCGAATGTTAAATGCGCACATAGAAAGAAACTCCATTGGTACACAGCCTACCTACCTACGACCTCAGGGATGAGAGTCGCAAGCTGAAGCCACTACGCCAATACTTAAAGAAATAGTAAAAGAATACGCTTAAAGAAATAAACAATGACCATAATGTGATCGACAAATAGATCTTTACGAAGACGGAATAGAGACAAAGGTCTCATCGGATAATAATTGGAGAATGATTTTCTATATAACAAATGGGCAGGAGGCTCACCTGATTACTGATATCGCCGCCCATAGACTTACATTGCCAGAGGGCTCGCAAGTGCGTTTCCGGCCTTAAAATCTAGAAATTAGAAATCGTCTTGAATGTGTACAATTAATGCCGGTTTATATATTTGATGTAATAGATCAGTGTTCCTGTAGGAACAGTGATTACACAAAACACAAGTATGTGGACTACATATTATCTATATTGCACATCATTGTGTTACTCATAAGTGCTGATTAATGTTTCTAGATGCAGATAGTATATCTGCTTTGATAGCCATATAAGTTTCAAAGTCAATGCCAAGGTTGCCGGTCAGCTCGTCATACCTCTTCTTATTCTTCTTGTAGTGCAATCGGCCACAATTTGACAGTCACTCCAGTAGTCTTACTGTATATTGTCTAGTGGGGGGGGGGGGGTGGGTTGGGGTTTCCCTTAGAAAATTGCTTAGTGTACACTAAGGTTAAACTATGATTTCGTATTTATAGACATTTTAACGGTGAGATTAAGCTAAGCCAGTCAAAATGTCAAAATACAAATTGGCTTCGGGGGGGGGGGGGGGGGGGGGGGGGGGGGGGGGGGGGGGGGGGGGGGGGGGGGGGGGGGGGGGGGGGGGGGGGGGGGGGGGGGGGGGGGGGGGGGGGGGGGGGGGGGGGGGGGGGGGGGGGGGGGGGGGGGGGGGGGGGGGGGGGGGGGGGGGGGGGGGGGGGGGGGGGGGGGGGGGGGGGGGGGGGGGGGGGGGGGGGGGGGGGGGGGGGGGGGGGGGGGGGGGGGGGGGGGGGGGGGGGGGGGGGGGGGGGGGGGGGGGGGGGGGGGGGGGGGGGGGGGGGGGGGGGGGGGGGGGGGGGGGGGGGGGGGGGGGGGGGGGGGGGGGGGGGGGGGGGGGGGGGGGGGGGGGGGGGGGGGGGGGGGGGGGGGGGGGGGGGGGGGGGGGGGGGGGGGGGGGGGGGGGGGGGGGGGGGGGGGGGGGGGGGGGGGGGGGGGGGGGGGGGGGGGGGGGGGGGGGGGGGGGGGGGGGGGGGGGGGGGGGGGGGGGGGGGGGGGGGGGGGGGGGGGGGGGGGGGGGGGGGGGGGGGGGGGGGGGGGGGGGGGGGGGGGGGGGGGGGGGGGGGGGGGGGGGGGGGGGGGGGGGGGGGGGGGGGGGGGGGGGGGGGGGGGGGGGGGGGGGGGGGGGGGGGGGGGGGGGGGGGGGGGGGGGGGGGGGGGGGGGGGGGGGGGGGGGGGGGGGGGGGGGGGGGGGGGGGGGGGGGGGGGGGGAAAAAAAAAGAGGGGGGGGGGGGAGGGGGGGGGGGGGGGGGGGGGGGGGGGGGGGGGGGGGGGGGGGAAGGGGGGGGAAAAAAAAAAAAAAAAAAAAAAAAAAAAAAAAAAAAAAAAAAAAAAAAAAAAAAAAAAAAAAAAAAAAAAAAAAAAAAAAAAAAAAAAAAAAAAAAAAAAAAAAAAAAAAAAAAAAAAAAAAAAAAAAAAGAGGGGGAGGAGGGGGGGGGGGGGGGGGGGGGGGGGGGGGGGGGGGGGGGGGGGGGGGGGGGGGGGGGGGGGGGGGGGGGGGGGGGGGGGGGGGGGGGGGGGGGGGGGGGGGGGGGGGGGGGGGGGGGGGGGGGGGGGGGGGGGGGGGGGGGGGGGGGGGGGGGGGGGGGGGGGGGGGGGGGGGGGGGGGGGGGGGAGAAGGGGGGGGAGAAAAAAAAGGGGGGGGGGGGGAAGGGGGGGGGGGGGGGGGGGGGGGGGGGGGGGGGGGGGGGGGGGGGGGGGGGGGGGGGGGGGGGGGGGGGGGGGGGAAAAAAAAAAAAAAAAAAAAAAAAAAAAAAAAAAAAAAAAAAAAAAAAAAAAAAGAGGAGGAAGAGGGGGGGGGGGGGGGGGGGGGGGGGGGGGGGGGGGGGGGGGGGGGGGGGGGGGGGGGGGGGGGGGGGGGGGGGGGGGGGGGGGGGGGGGGGGGGGGAGAAGAGAAAAAAAAAAAAAAAAAAAAAAAAAAAAAAAAAAAAAAAAAAAAAAGGGGGGGGGGGGGGGGGGGGGGGGGGGGGGGGGGGGGGGGGGGGGGGGGGGGGGGGGGGGGGAAAAAAAAAAAAGGGGGGGGGAAAAAAAAAAAAGGGGGGGGGGGGGAAAAAAAAAAAAAAAAAAAAAAAAAAAAAAAAAAAAAAAAAAGGGTGAAGGGGGGGGGGGGGAGGGGGGGGAAAAAAAAAAGAATAAAAAAAAAAAAAAAAAATCCCAAAAAAAAAGGGGACCGGGGGCCAAAAAGGGAACAGGGGCGCGGAAAAAAAGAAAAAAAAAAAAAAAAAAAAAAAAAAAGAAGAGGGGAAGGGAAAATATGGGCTGGGATTTTTTTTTTGTTTTGTTTATAGTGTTTGTTGTGGTTAGGTGTTTGGGTGGGTGTGGTGAGGGTAAGGCAAGCCCAGGGGGGGGGAGGGGGGTTGGCTTGTTCAAAAACGACGGGGGGTGTGTTAGCGCGGTGGGTTAGGAGGGGAAGGGTAGGGGTGCGCTCTATAGACCTCACCCTTATGTATTGTGGTGTGGGGGGGGGCGGTCCGGCTTCGCACGGGTGGACATTCATTATTTAAATTTAAATTTTTTTTGTAGATATTAATATGTTCTTTAATATAGTGGAACATTTTGTATTGGTCTATCATCAATAGTTTCGCAGCGCATGTGATGAAAGATATTTTAGTTTTAGTAGCGATCCTTATTTTTCCTGCAATTAAAATAGCCTATATTAATCAATGATAATGTAGCATACAAATGGTGAAAGAATTCTTAAAATCTGTCCAGTACTTTTTGAGCCAATTCGTTACAAATCTTTCCTCTTTATAATATTAGTATAGATAAATATTTTAAATCCCACTTTCTGCGCTGGACACACACACACAACATTAATGATTTGGTCTACGTCATGGCATCAAAGGCCGGCAACGCACATCTATTCCAAAGGACATCAACTAGTCACTCACACTTATTGTCATTTTTAAACACTTAGACATAGACATAACATTCATTACTTACAAAAACATACACACATAATAACAATAATCAAAGAAAAAAATTATTCCTTTCCCTTTCGGTTCGTTTCAAGTGTGTAATGTGTGTGTGCTGTGGCTGTAATTAGCCCTGGCTCAGCATTATGCTGAGGAGCAGACTGTTCCACAGCGCTGGTCATTCTGCCAGAGACCACAGCAGCTAGTTTGCGCCTCAGTTGCAAAAAAGAAAGAAAATCAATGTAATAATACTTAGAAAAAATAATAATAATATTAGTAAAAGTTAGCAGTATAAGTAATGAAGTCTTGTGTAAAGGTAAATATTTAAGGTAAGTAATAATAGTAATAAAGTAAAATTAAAACTCACACTTGAATAATCTATCTTCACTATAAGATAGTCACCGAAATCGATCTCAACTGCTCAACTATAACGTAAACAATTGAAATACACACCCATAATGATGCATGGTATTCAAAGAATGAGCCATTGAATTTGATTACCATGGCTCATCGAATAGCTTTCAATAGAATATCATTTATAAACATTCGTCGACAGTTCCGTTAACTCAAGTAATTACTGATAATATTGTTTATTAGTAATCATAACAATCAAATACAGTATTTACAATTTTCTTAACCTACTGAGTAATAATAAAAATTAATAAAAAGAAAATGAAAACAAATTTAAAAAGTTTGGTCCCTGTGGCAGTGTACTTTTAACGCTGGCAGCATTTCCTCGCTGTATTGCAATACTTATTAGTAGAACGAGAAAAGCACCAGTTCTGGGATCACCTGTACTATCTACTAAACGCCAACTTAAATCTTTAATTAGCGCCTGTGCACTTGAACCCCACGGCCCATTAATAAAATAATAAATTTTCTAAACACATATGTGATATTATGTTGAATAACAACAAAAGTTTTAATTAGAAGACTGTGTGTTACTCGCATTTCTTATGCGAGGTCATTGTTAGATATTGCTTTATACCCTATGTCACACACAGTAATACATACAAATAATACACGTATTTAATATTAACCACTATTAGGCAACGTAACTCCAGTAGTCTTACTATAACTATATATATTTCAAGTTCCACTTTCTGACGCTTGTCACACGTCAATGATTTGGTGTTGGTCAGTAACATTGCATCAAAGGCCGGCAACGCACCCACTGAAATGGGTTTAGAGTTGAATCACTTAAGTGTTGAGTAACGCGCGTCTATCAGCACAATCACACACTTAAATAATTGTGGCGCTAAAATTAACACTAATAAAAATATAAAACAAAGGAATTTCCACCCTAATAAATATAAAAGCAATCAAGACAGTAAAATTATCCGCGTCGTTAAGTGAGCAGCCAGCCAATGCTATACAGATATTGTGTGTTGTGAGGAGTCTTTTGAGTGTTTTATTAGTACTCTAGTACGTTAAATCGTTTATATGGTTTAATAACTTTCCGGTATACTCGGGAAGATATCGCTTATTAGGCTTCTAAAACTGAAATTTATATTTATTACTAGCTGACCGGGCAAACGTCGTTTTGCCATGTATATCATTTATAATAAAAAAATAGGGTTGATCGTAGAGGGGTGAAAGTTAGGGGTTGTATGTATTTTTTTTTAATGCTGTATCATAAAAAAAAAGAACAGAAAAAATATCCAAAAATTAAAAAACAAATTTTTAGGGGTGGAAACATTTATTTAAACATTTTAGATGAAAAATAAATGTTGTCCGATTCTCAGACATACACAATAAGCACACAAAATTTCATGAGAATCGGTCAAGCCGTTTCGGAGGAGTATGGCAACGAAAACTGTGACACGAGAATTTTATATATTAGATAATGCACAAATAAAATTCAAAATCATTTATTCATATAGGTAACACAATTTTATTTTTTTTATATAATAGAGGGGTAAACGAGCTTGCGGGACGACCAAAAAGGGCAGTCTACGCAGTCCATAGACACCCATCTTTAGTGGGTGCGTTGCCGGCCCCTTTGAGGGAGGAGTACACTCGATTTTTAAACATTTGGAGGTCGTATCTCTGAGGGAAGACCCCCACCGGGAGTCGATTCCACAATTCGTAAGTTCGCAAAAGAAAATGCCTAGTGAAACGGACTGTGGAAGACCTCCAACCATCAAGATGATGTTGGTGAAATTTAGAACTACGGCTCGTACGGTAAAGAGGTAGGAGGAATCAACCCAAACAATTCTTCCGAATACTCTCCGTCAATGTACACTTATGAACGTCAAAATATATATTAAATGCTTCTAATTTTACATTTAGTGCCAGTTCTCAAATCAAGGGCGTAGAACGGAAGAGAAGAACTGGCAATAAACTCTACGCCACTCTTTTTAATCGCCAAATTTTTTGATTTACACAACGTTTGTAAGGAGCTGTAACCATTACACCATATTCCACATGACATCTTAAGTAATTAATAATAATTGAATAAATTAAAAACAAAGATTTGTCATCTATCAGCAGGAGGCATGGTGAAATAGGAACACACACTTACACTCTCGTGGAAACTATACGCAAATACATAAATAAATAAAAAATTAAAACCTATTGAAAAGTTTGGTCCCTGTGTAGTGAAAACTTAAATAGGTTTATTTTTTTTATTGAGACAGTTTTGTGTATGTATTATTAAAACATGGGACTTGGAAATCCTTGGCTATTCATTACTTTTCTTCGCAAACATCATTACTGAAGGTGGTACTTGTCTTGAAAAGTCCTCACACAGACCGCTGCCTCTACAACACTCTATCCTCAGCTTGTCTCAGTGCATTAGGGATATTGACACCAATATTTTTTTTTACCTGGTCAGACCAACGGGTAGCCGATCGACCCCGACTACTCCAGCCATCACCTCTCCCTACCAGCTTGTTGAGACTATTTGGTTCTCTGGCAATATGGCCAAAGTATCCAAGCACCCGTTTGTAAATGATAGTCGACAGTCTTGTGATTCACTATCATTACTACAATATATATTTAAATAAGCACAATAAAAAGCGGTTGAAATAATTTCAAAGTGCATCAATTTTGATTAACTCGTGTGCATAAAGTATAACGAATATATCTACTGCATCTAAATGACGTAAATGTATTTGCGTAGAAAATTACGATCGTTATGGCAGAATTGCAAGCACGAAATTTTATTGTGTCGAGATTTGAGTGACTTTTAATTCTAAACGATTTATGGTTTGGGTAAAAAACCTCAAAAACTACTGCACCAAAAATTATTTTACCATTGAAGTCCTAATAATCAGTGTGGCAATCAGTGGCAGTTTTGGCCTAGTGGCTTCAGCGTGCGACTCTTATCGCTGAGGTCGTAGGTTCGCAGTCCCCCGGCTGTGCACCAATGGACTTTATCTGTATGTGCGTATTTAACATTTACACGAACGGTGAAGGAAAACATCGTGAGGAAACCGGCTTGCCTTAGATCCAAAAAGTCGACGGCGTGTGTCAGGCACAAGAGGCCGACGGTCGCGCCGTCGCCGTCGTACTGCCTATTGGATTGACAACTGATAATGAAACAGATAAAGTCATCCTAGGCCCAGACCTAAAAAAGGTTGTAGCGCCACTGGTTTAATAACTAAAATTATATACAATGTGTGGGCTTTTAAGTAATTACTTGTACCCAGCTCTTTAGAAACTTATATGGTAATAAATACATATATTAGGTGAATTGTAGACTATGTGTGCGTGGGTGTACACATGATATATTTAATTGCCATTAAATTTTCCACTTCTATATAACATACTTATTTCCAAATGTTCAGCCGTGCGAAGCCTGGGATTAAGGGCATACGAAACTCAAATTGGTCATACTCTCGTCTTTTGTTTTAAAGTCTTCTATGACTCTAAGGAATATAAAAAGTAATTTTTCAATTGGATTCATTTTAATGTAATTTCATTGCAATGTCAAGTAATTTTCGTAGATTGTTACAATAATTTCAATAAGAAGTATAAAAATAATTCACAATATTTGCCGTGACATCGGAGACACGAGATTGTATAGAAAGTTTTCTCGGCTAGTACTTCGACAAATGAGATCAGAATCAGAAGCATAACGTTTTATCCTACAAAAATCGTTAAAGAGGTATACCAAAACTAAGTCTCAAAACCTCTGTGCCATATGGGTCAGACACAACTATCCTACGTTTTTTTGCTAAGTATTTACCTGCCGTTTTGTTGAGGCAGCCATCTTGGATTTACAATGTTTAATTACCGATTTAAGGTGTGTACCAAATTTCAGATCAATTCGACAGAAAGGTCAAATTTTCTATTACCATAATGAAAAACGATTTGACCCAAACAGGTCAAGGTATATAGAACTACATTTTCTGAGAAGTGCATTGTTTACGTGACCTAGATATCTTTTATTATTTATATTTAACTATGTTCACGCTGTGGTTGGGTGCGGTTAGTATTTAGTAAGCAGTGACACGTAGTGACCCACTTTTAGATTTTTATGCGGGATATAAAACTTGATTTTATTGTATCAGAACGTTTAGGATGAAAAGGTTCAGGAATCTTTTGGTATTCGGAAATAAGTTGTAACTCCCTGATAGTCTCATGATCAGTAGGCTACCTTAAGATGAGAACCTGGAGACGTTAGTATGACGAAGTTGAAGACGGCTAACACGACGACTTTTTATTATTTAATATAAATCTATAGAAGATTTTCTATAAATTTTTAATGCGATTTCCAAATGTTACACCGATGAGTCGGCTGTAGTAATATGATTTAAAATTATATATTTTTTATCGAGCCGAGAGAGCTTAGGCGAATGAATTAATGGAATTGATAACAATGACGGATCGAAGTCTGTGTATCGCATATTAATTACAACATAAACATTTACAAATATGGTGCGACGACCTATATGTTTAAGACATCTAAAATCAGCGGCAATTATAACCAACGAATTTTTATCCATGGCGCCAAAAACTACCACAATTTCACAAAAACAATAAAGTATCTAAAAACAAATTACTGATTTTGTTATTAATAAATTAAATTAACGCTAATTAAGTATGGTGGTTTTTACTATGGAGATGTTTAAATAAAACTCTTTGTTTTAACTGGGTAACCACTGACTTTACTGGTTTAAAATATGAGCTTATAACTAACATAAAATTACGGGTAGTGGGGTTGCCACGCTAACAAAAACAAACTTGGCTTATCTAAGAGTTAATAAATCTAAATGACACTTATGTTATTGGACATTATCGGAAACGAGAATTTTAAAATACACTTTTATGAGGTAAAAACTAAAAGGCTCAATATTGGCTTCAAGTGTACGATTATTGTTTACATTTTGTTTACGCTTCTAAGTATTACCTAAAATATTTATATATAACTTAAAGTTAGGTTACATAACTCGCGGCTTTCGATTTTAAATTTGAATTTGGGCGCCAATCGCTAAATGCTGCCTTGCGATTTTGTAACTCACTTTTCGAACTTTCACAGCAGTTTTCACAGCGGCGGTCGCGCTCATATCAGTCGTTAAGCAGTCATTTTACGATTTGGCATTCTGATAAATAATAAACTACAAGCTACAAGGAGGGACCTTATAAATATAATAGAATGTTTGTCGCGCCAAGGACAAAAAGATGTTTATTTAGGAGGAAGTGGCCCGATACATGATATTTCCTTAATTGATTGAGTGTATCAATGTATTACATTGAAACACTCAATACTAATTTTGTATTAAGATTTGACCATATTTTACAAACATTATGTAGGTGATACGAAGTTCAATTGCAATGTGTATTTATGTCACACTTATAAATATAACTTCTGCATTCGTTTCAAAAATCCGGCATTTGAGATGACATCTAATTCAATTGCCTCACGATGTATAAAATTCGACAAATTTTAAGTCTTCGACAATAAGCTTTGGTGATGAGTTCTTGAATTTAGTTCAGAATAAATGGATTTTTGTTTAGTTTTCTGTAATTTGAATTTTTTCTTTGATTAGTGTAATTGTTTGTTTTTCTTTGTTAGAGTAATTGTTTTTTTTTTGTAATGTTTGTTTTGTTTAATAATAGGTTATGATCTCTATATGTTTGTCATGTTTGCCTTTAAGTGCTTGTCACATTAAAAATTGTATTTTGTGTTTGTTTTTACGAATGCCGAGCGTTGGCAAGCTTTTTCTCAATAAAAAAAATAACTATATCACACGATCTTACTGTAAACAGGCATAAATCGGAGCGCTATATTTGTCCAAGGCCAATGCAGTTTCAACCTTGCACCGATAATGCGAGAAAATCGATTACATTTGTGTGGAGAAAATACAAGTTACGCCATTGAATTTAACATTTTTACTAGTCAGCCTGTAACGAATATAATAGTGATACACCATTTTCATTGATTTTTCTTTTAATAATTATAATAAAACGTTTATTTGCAAACAAAGTGCAAACAAACAAAGACTTGATCTAAATGTACATTTAGATCGTCATTATACAAATAATAATAAAAATAAGCATGCAAATGTTATATTTTTTTTATGTCATATAATAAGAACATTCACGTGTCATAATAATAAGTTGAGTTATTTATAATTGTTATCAAACTTTCGGTCTTAAAACTCGCCCACGCTATAAACTAAATCGTCATTCCCTTGAAATCATTACACGACAGTGGTCTAGAACTTCTAGGAAGGTGATTAAAATTGTTTGATAACCATGGCGTAACAATTTTTTAAATACATCGTGGTGCTGGGTGCAACATGCAGGCACCCACAGCAGTGTTGGATCCCTTGGTATATACAGCAAATTTCTTTAAATGTTTTGAACAATTTTGGTTTCTTTACAGTCCTAACTGCTTCAAGAATATGCTGAACTTGGTTATACCGAGTTAAGCTAATTAATGCTTGCGATTATGAACAAATACAATTTACGCAACCCTCTTGGCTTGTCTTGGCTTCAGATTTCTGTTTCTGTTTCGTTTTTAATTTATTCTCTTTTCTTCTGTAATGGATGTATATCTTTACAAGATAATTCATAGCGATTTTCAAACGGAATTGCTTGCGAAAATCCCAATCCACAGCAGTTCACGAGTAGAAGCAAATATCATTTAATGGTCCTGTTAACAGATTGTGTCAGATTTATAATAAAACTGTGATCAAATATGGACATGGAAATGGAAATGTCCACATTTTCAGCAACTCCATGGAGACCTTTCGCCGAGTTGTTTTAGAAACTTTTCTGTTTTCATTATTTGCTATTATTGTTATTTTCTTTATTCCTACATAATTACGTATTTACAGTGTATATTCGCGGATGCTTTTCGGACCCATGCGACTTCGTCAATACAAAGAGTCCCTTCGTGAGTTGTATGCTGCGATATTGCGGGCTACACGATTATGAGGTAGTTGCATGGATCTGGTAGCGCCCACTTAAGTTCTCATGTTATTTTCACAGGTGCATATATCTTTTCTATAACAAATTTTCATAAGTATCTGATTGTCCTCCTTGTGTGATGTTTGAGAGCAAAACAGCCTACTGTGCCTGACACACTACGGTCTTCCTTTACTAGCAAATTTATGAAGCTAAGTTTATTAAGTCTTAGGAACTATGAATAGGGGTCATTTAAAGGTCATTGCACTGTTATCAGTAACTAACTGTTGAATATAGATAACGCACTTAATTGTTTCCTTGCTATCCATTGTCAGCTGCAGTTAGATAATGTAGGAATTGCAATAAACAATTACTTGCGATAATAAGATATGATTAAAACGAAATAGCCGACGTCAAAGGTAAAAGAACATTTTTTTTTTTTGTTTATTTCATTTTTACAGTAACATAATATAACCATAACAAGTAAAAACTTAAAACCTATACCTATTTATGACTAATTATAAATAATGCGATTCTTGTGAATTCAGCCAATGTCCAACTAAATATGGATATATGGTCTCACAAGCAATTGTGTTTAAGGTGCGCAAGACACGCGTAAATGGTGCTCCTCTGAGTAAATTACCAAGATCCAAATTGCGACCGCTTACCACGCCCAGTGTGGTTATTTGGCACACGCAGCCCCAGTCTCCCCAACATTTTCTCATTATCAAGCTATTGCATAGATTTTATCGCGGGCTTTGAGCGAGGCGACCGAATCAAGAAATACCGTAACGAAAAAACCTAACACACGATGACGTAACATAGGTGCAGCCAATACGCGTTAGAGCGGGACAGAACGCATACTGCGTATTCACATCTCTCTGACGAGATCTGTGCAGCCGGTGAGCGTTAGAGTGAGACAGACTATAAAGGCGAGTTAGTCTGAGTCTGGAAGAGTGGTAGATTGAATTAAGTTATCAAAGAAAAATCTTGAATTAATATCAAAGAAAAAAAAATACTGCAAAAATAAATAATAATGCATAAGTTGAAAAAAAATTATGCAATAGCTTTACCGCGGCAGTCCCCGAGTGCCACGCGTTTTTTTTACCTCTAAGGACCTTAAAAAAATATAATGTGATAGTAAGGTCCCTCCTTACCTCTTGTTGTATCCTACAATACCCAAGACAAACAAAGTTGGATACATTACTGGATTATAACATGTACGAGTAGATATTGTAAGGACCGTTATAATTTATTTATAATCAAAAATATACAGCCATTTTTACACCTTACATTTAGTTATATACATTTCTACTTTGTTAAATTATTTATGAAAGGTACTGACGAACGTAACGAGGTGTAATGTTAAACAGTCAGTACGTAGTGCTACGGGGAAACAAGCGAGCAACCTCACGTTGTTAGTAATGTATGTAATACATTTTTTAAGCCCGAATGTAATATGAAATGTTAATCCTGTTTGTACCCACGTAATCCTTACCACCCAAAGGAGTTACACCAGTGTTTTATCATAAATGGATGTACCATTTTGATAATCGTCCACTAATTTGTTTTTAAGTGTTCTCCACATTCCTTTGTTTTTATCCAACGGGTTTAGTTAGTCTATTTTTAATACAAGATTTCTTTGCTTTTAAAACATACATTTATGACCGTTTCCTATATAATTAGTCTATTTAATTTGCTACAAATACATTATATAATTATGATTTGTCGCCTTATTATATAAAAGAGTACAAAACAATTTTGAAAGAAAATATTTAAATAATGTACACAATGCACTAAAAGCTTAAGTTGGGTCCTAGGTTTTACTTATAGAACAGGGGGCCCCCCCCCCCCCAAAACCCCCCCCGCCCCCCCCGAAACGGGCTGGAGGCTCACCTGATGTTAAGTGATACTGCCATCGACACCCTCAATGCCAGAGGGATTGCGAATGCGGCACCTTTTAAGAATTGGTACGCTCTTTTCTTGAAGGACCCTAAGTCGAATTCCTTCGGAAATACTTTAGTGGGCAGCTGATTCCACATAGTCGTGGTGCGCGGCAAAAACTGTATTAAAAATGCTCAGTTGTGGAACGTCGGACATCGTGGTGATTTGTACCATCACACCGTTCTCCTCATTAATTAGCATTTACAAGATTACAGACAAAAAAGTCGTAGTAATAATTAGAACGTTATCATCTAAATTAGATCATTCCTAGTATATTCTTCTTCTTCTGGTGCCGCTTTATTGATAAAGGTTGGCTGTTAACAACTTGAATTGCCGGGTATCTTGCGCTAGTCTCGGCGGATATGATGCCGGTCCACTCCCGTTACGCAACCAGGACTTCTTCCTTCTACCAGCCCGTCTCTCGTCTTGAATTTTGTCCATCATTATAAGCTACAACAAGTCATATCGATGATGACGCAAAACGTGTCCGAAATATGTGACTTTCCGTATTTTAACATAAACTTTCGAGTCGTCCCGATTCGTTGAAGGACTCTTTGAATCGCCACTCTCTAATCTCGAAAATATTTTAATAACAATAGTATTAACTTTAATTTGATAGTAATTGGATTAGATACAATTAACCAATCATAAAAACGTGACATTGTTCGGAAGGTATGAATACATTCTTCAAACATCACCTCTCAGATTTTAACGAATAAAATTGATAATTTAGTCCAGGCGCTAGAGGTAGTTGAGTATACAAAATTCGAATGACGAATTTCACCAACGGATTTGAGTTAAGAAAAGGTCAAGGAATAATAATGTAGATCTTGCCGGTCCATTTTTTGGTCCATTTTTGAAGTTATACTTCTTTAGGCGCGTTATGAAAACTTGATGATAGTGAAATTTTACGATGCGCGCGCACCATTACACAAAATTGACTGAATGAAGTTGCCCACGGAAGATGCTACGGCATTAGACATAATTTAAAAACAACATTCGAATAAAAATAGAATTTATGTTACACTTAATGTAAGAGAATAATAATAAATATTTATTTATTTAATTTTTCAAATGTAAACTGAACTTTATTGACTATAATGACTCCTTTTCCAGTCTTTGATTATTTAATTGTAATTAATTATTTGCTTGCAATCAAAAACTATTTTTAATAATGCCAAAGAAGTATAACTTCTTACGCGTGTACTCGTACATAAGTACACGCACCCTTTTTTTTCCCCCTTTTCTCTTATGCCTAGGGATTGTATTGAGTACATGATATAAAATCATTTTAATTATTATTTCTATAATAATTTATAGTTTGTTGTAATATCGTTGTAACTCAAATCCGTTGGCGAAATTCATCACTCACATTTTGCATCCTCCATCACCTCTAGCGCCCGGACTAATTGTACGGCCGATTTGTACTAGACTTAGTGTCCCAATTTATTCGAAACATGCACAATCTTGTATTGTATTTAATCAGCTATAAAAAATTACTTTCATTTTCGGTTAAAATGTTAGTCACGACCCACGAACAAAAGAAATTTTATAGCCATGAAATCGTGAGCGAATCTAATTTATTTACAAAAAATATTAAACTACTGTGTAATAGTAATATTTGTACACATAATACTAACAATTTAATTGCTTTTTCGGTAAATTTAACGGTGTCCTAATAAATGTTTATAAAAATCATATTAATTACCTCATAATCTATTACGTATTTTTCGTTTGAAAAAATACTATCGTCTGTGTATATTTATCCATAATCTATAACTCAGCCACAGAATGTAGTCAAGGGACTAAAACAGCAGGAAAATTGGCGGCAACGCACGGCACGTCGTCATGGCAACAGCTTATTGATTATTCCCCTCTCCCTTACACTAAGGGTGGCTATTGATTTTCTATTATCTATCTTTGTCTCACGTCGTCAGTCGTTTGCCTGTCTCGGTAAGAGACGTCAGAAATATTTCATTAATTTACAATAATTTGTATATTGATTTACAAGATTTTGTGTTAGTGTTTATATTGGATTTTTAGCACGACTTAGGTGAGTTGTTTACTGTGAAATTAAAATAGAATTTTCAAATAGAATAGAATTTTAGATACCAGTGGTCTGAGGCCATTTTTTAACCAATGTCGTGATTAAATTTTATAGTTCTCAGTGACAACGTTTCGGTTTAGTACAAATCTCTATTCACCTATGAAAATACAGGTGTAATCAGGATATAAATTCGGACGAAAACGAAGGATAATTGTACGCTCGATTGTGATTGGTCCACAGCATCTCCAGTCCAATACGCGTTGACACGGATCCATGATACGTAATGTCTACAGCCGTTTGACTAATCACAATTGAACGCAATATCTATCTTGCGTCTTTTGTTTTATATTCTCACCCCCCACGCCCCCTGTTTTTTTTTTTATTTATGGCTCTGGCACGATTTCTGCATTAGCCAGCGTCAAGTATAGGATTTTTTATAATTCATGCTTGTCTTTAGAAATTCGACCGTGTCCTCCATGTACGGTTTAAGCACTCGCCCGGTACCGCACAACCCTCCCAAAGGCCGAGAACAAATTTTAAATTAAATTAAAACTTGCCCTCGAACCGGGAATCGAACCCGGTACTCCTCACCTTGCTGCCACTTAATAAGACCGCTAGGCTATGAGGCCCCTCCTCGCCGCCTTAGGCTTCTGTTTTAAAAAGAACGGTTTTCCGTATTCTCTTTTTGCACGTAACATTAGAATCATATAAATTATAGGAAAGTATAAAAAAGGTCTGTTATACATTTTCCCTATAATTTGTCACAAATACGCATTACGTGAAAGTAACATATTATCACAATTTACACAATAGCCCTTAATTACTTTGAAATTATCTATTCATTCTATTCTGCAATGTGTAATTGACAACGCAGGGACGGACTTTCAATTATAAAATCTATAATATAAAAATGAATCGCAAAATGGTAAGCGCATAACTCAACAACGCCTGGACCAATTTGGCCAATTATTTTTTTATAATATTCCTTGAAGTATGAGGATGGTTCTTACGGAGAGAAAAATTAAAAAAATTGAGTGAAAAAGTCTAAAAACAACACTTTTCTATATTCCCATACATAATATTCGTAATAATATTTTTTCTTCGTCAATTTGAACTTTAATACCATATCATAAAGTTCAAGTATTAGTGGAGGGGTTCGGGGAAGGTAAATTTGTATTTTTTGACATTATGTTTTTGTTGTCTTATCAACTTTCTTTTTTTTATCTTACTAGCTAGACCGGTGTCCCGAATAGCAGAATAAGTATTAAAAAAAATAAAAAATCGATTGTTAGGCGGTACGATGTTCGCCAGGCCAGCTAGTTTTTAATAAAAAACGCGTAGTACATAAAAGCTAACATATATATATATATAAAGTTAATGATGAGATTCCAGAGTTAGTTTTTGGTATCTTATATATTAACATTTAATAACATACTGTAAATTCTGTATTATATGGAATAATTAAAATTAATTAGTCTTATAACCATCTTTTATATACTAAACGATGCTTATAAACTTATATAAACTTAAAAACATTTTTAATACCATTAGAACTTTGTATCCTACAATAAGTAATAGCGGGATACAGGATATATTAGTGTATAGTATTTTGGAAAACCAGGGTAATTCCTAAACCCCACGAGGTCGTGCATGTTCATGTCTTATGAATTCTTTTTACAGCACATTAATATGAAGGAATAATTGAGAGTGTCCATGGGCGGCGGTATCACTTAACATCAGGTGAGCCTCCTGCCCGTTTGCCCCCCGTTCTATAAAAAAAAAAAAAAGGTTTTTTACTTATTTATCAATAAGGAAACATGACAGAAATTTACAAATACAATATATGTAAAGAAAATTAGAAGTATTTTATATATATATATGTTTTTTTAATAAATTGAAAATAATAGGGATGAAAATGGTAAAATACAGTAATTAATACACACACAAAAGACAAACCAATTATAAAGATTTTAAAAGGCGCTTGAAGGCTTTGAAGTATGTCAAGTAAATAAAATATTTAAATATATAAGCTGATCGACAACTATTATAAAAGGCAGGTGCATCAGTAATTAATCATTAGAGTTGCGTAGGCCTATGTGTCCAATTATAAGAGCCAAACTGATTCAAACCAGTTTGAATAGTTAACTTTCTAAATTATAGTTTTGAACATTTTATTGGGCTAGCGGTATTTTAATATTACTATTTGAATTGCGTTAAGAAAAACGATATTATTCCAATAAATATATACCTATGTATAGGTATATATTATGTATTTATATATGTATATATCAGTAGGTACCTACTAGCTGACCCGGCAAACGTTGTTTTGCCATGTATATTATTCCTAGGAAAAAAATTTTTGTTCAATATAAATAACTATGTACTATAATACAAAATAGGGGTTGTATGTATTTTTGTTCTTTTGTAAAAACAACAAAATTGTCTAAAAAAATAAAAAAATTTTTTTTGGGTGGACACCCCTTATTACTTAGGGGTTTGAAAGATAGGTAGTGGCCGATTCTCTGACATACTGGATATGCATAAAAAAAATCATTAGAATCGGTGGAGCCGTTTCGGAGGAGTATGGGAACGAACATAGTGACACGAGAATTTTATATACAGGATATATGATTTCTAAATTACAAGACTCGGCACGTATACTGGCTAGTGGGGTAAAATTTGCGCTTGTATTTTTGTAAAACCTAATAACCTCATTATCTTGCTGGAGATTATTTTAATTGAGCAAAATCATTGTACATAGTACACTATTGTACTATGTACAATAGTGTACTTATGTACAATAGGTAATTGTACTGTTTGAATAAATACTATAAAGGGGCAGCCCTAATTCCCTCATTAAATAACCCATACGATGTTCCCATCTCGTCTTAACCAAACAAATCCTTCGTAGTACGTTCAAAAACAAATATTTTCATGGTTCATGACCTAAGGGTTATCACCCGATAAAAAGATTTCCAAGGTGTTGGCAAACATCCGGGCCATGTGCCCAAATTTGATAAGCCTTGGTATTAAAGCTTTTGTTTAATAACATTTTTTAGTGACAGCCTTAAACCAGTAAGACAATACACTAGGCGCTAGAGTTCAGTATGGCCCTCTGAGGCATATATTTGATTGATTTTCTGTTACATAAACAAGTTGACCTTATTTTAGTTATAGTTCCGTGTTATTTTGAGTTTTTTTTTTCTTCTTACTTCTTGTACTCTACCCTCTGTAGGTGTTTCTTTTTTATTGTTCCACATTAGGGTTGCCTAGAAGAAATCGCTTGTTAGCGATAAGGCCGCCCGTTGCCTTATAACTTTTGTAACCGGCTTTTTTTATTTTAGTATAAATAAATAAATTGATTTTTCGGACGAACGGTATCAAGATCCAACACATTTTTGATCCAATACATATTTTTGAGTTACACGTAGCGCAAATTTTTGTCTCTACCCCAAAATTATTCCGTTTTTTGCGAGAGTTTCCTTTACACCACGTGGAAGTTACATGAAAATGATTGTGGTTGACACAGCGGATGTTGTGACAAGTGACCTCAGGTTTAACAACCATGAGTAAGATTTAAGATAAGATTTTGGTTAAGATTTTTGCTTCAACCGGACTATCGAATGCATAAATATTTTTAAAAAGTTTTCCTCTTCACAAGTTGTTGTAAAGATTGTGCAAATTCCCACTAAAGTAATTTCGCACCAATTCGACTTACTGTCCTTTAAGAAAAGAGCCTTCCGATCTTTCAGATATTCCTCAATATTACATTTTTTATGACCATTTCTTGGCCTAGGCGCTATAACTCATCATTTGAGTTGCAAATTTCTTGAGTTTTTTTAAAAATAAAACGACGTACTTTTAACATAAAAACTCGAGATAACAATCACAGAAGAATATGATATTGCATTGATAGGATAGATGATGTTAATGAGATTTTCATGTATAGATAAAGAATGTTCATTAGTATGTCAAAAAGTTGACAGTAGCTAAGCTGTCAAAATATCTATGAGCTTTGTTATTCATTGTGGTGATCAACCGTTTCGTTATTGTGCGACGTCATTTAGTTTCAAATTAAATTGTCAATTGTACAAAGATAGTGAAGACGTTAAAACAGCATTAAATCGAATAACATGAGCTCATCCCCTCGTAAAGTTGAGAGGAAATGCACTCGGCAATGTGTTTTGTAGTTTTACAACAAAAAATCGTTTCTATTTCAAGTAACGGGGGGACACAACGAGTGTTTATTTTCTCAAGTTCAAGGTGCACTTACATTTCCGTTCGATTTTTGAAAAACCGGATTTAAAATCGTGAATATCGATTCAATCAATTTTTAAAAATAGAGTTTTCTAAGCACCGCATGCAAGACTTTTTTTCATTAAGCATTTTTTGAGCTCGATTTTTCTTTATAAAGTTTGATAGTACTTAATAGATATTTAAAGTATGTACTTTTTGTAAGTTTAAAACGTAGTAAAAATTTATTGTGATGTATTACAAATCGGTAATAAAACCGGTTTTATGTACATATAAGGTTACTATAAACATCTTAGTGACATAGGTCAGTGTTATTTGAAAGCGCATTAGATTGCTATTTTAATGTCTAGTACTGAAATAGCAATGAGATTAAGGATTTTTTTGTGTGTTGCGTAAATAAAAAATAATAGATCGTAGTATTGTCTTTGATTAACATAACCTTTACACATTTAAAGAAAAAACTTTTTAACCGGATTAAAGTTATGTATTATTATAAATTTACAATTATTTAACATAATTTTAAATTGAGTCACCGTGACCACGCACGCTGTAAAGCACGCGAAACGTCGGATAAATTTAAAATTATGTTAAATAATTGTAAATTTATAATAATACATAACTTTAATCCGGTTAAAAAGTTTTTTCTTGAAATAATAGATCGACTTGTTTGTTCGATAGTTTTGAAATGTTACTAAAACAGTACCAAAAATCTTTTCATACATTTTCACTTCCACTCCGCTAAAGGTTTTAAAAGGCCGGCAACGCACCCGCAAGCCCACTGGCATTGAGTGTCCATGGGCGGCGGTATCACTTAAAGAAAATTGTAAGAAAAAGTATTGTAGCTATTATTAGACTGTATCGGTTTCCATCACAAATGATTCAGCAGCTAGCCTATTCTGCATCTTTCCTAAAATCTCTTGTGTTTAATTCCATACAATTGAAACATGCAAACAGATAAGTAAAGTAGAAATGAAACATATGCAGCTTTGTAGGGAGCACCTAAAAATAATTATTATTCTTCAGCCCCACGTAACCCTAGATAGAATGTTTGAATCAGCGCACGCGCAGATCGATATTGTCTTCACCCCAGCACATCTGTTGCACCCCACATTTTGTGGATTTATTTCCAAAGTACGTAGGGGTTGCTTCTATTTATAATATTTATTTAGTATCTGTCAAACTAAACAAAAGAAATTTACGAAACACACGTTAAATTATTATTAATAATATAAAAAAACAGTGTCGAGAAAATGTTTAATAAAAAGGGATTCAAAATTAATTAGCAAAAAGGATGCATTAGCTCCCACAGGATACCCTGTATCGTGGGCATCTAGTCTCCTCCATTTGACGTATTAATGAGTTTAGTTACTTCTCCTAATAAATTCTACGTAATACAAATTTATAATTAAACTGATAATGCACAAGAACGATACCTTTCGTTTCAGCGTAGGACAGGTTGAGAAGATGTTGCAACATTTTGTTTTTAAGAAAGTGGTTAATGTTGGTGGTAAAAAGGGATGGGCGAAAATAGTGCGTTTTTGGGCAGCTTATATGTTGGTTTGCGTCGTGTATGACGTGGTGTTGTCGGTGTTTGTTTCCATAAAAGTCGGCATATTGCCTACATCGTTTAAACTCTGACATAAAACGGTAACAAACTTCTTAATAAATAATATTAGTGAATATCCACAAATAAACTATAATGTAGTTGAAAATTAGTACATACGAGTACATAATTGTCTTTGAATTTTGAATTCACGCTCCTTATTTCCTTTAGCTTCAGCTGACTTTTGGCGGTCTAAACATTCTTTATCCTACCATACTTTTCCTTCCACAACTGAGAGTTTTTAAAGACTTTTGCCGCGCACCATCACTATGTGGTACCATCCCACTGAAATATTTCCGAACCAATACGACTTAGCGTCCGTCGAGGTAAGAACGTACCAATAATTTCAAGGTATCGCACTTGCGAGCCCTCTGGCTCCGGCCGATCTATGCTCGCCAAAACAGCCGGAGCTGAGCTGTAAAGGCCCTTAAGGCCAACAGCGAGATTCCATTCCAAAAAAAAAAGCCTTCCTGCAATGTCTATTCTGGTTTGCGGTCAATAAACATCAAATGAGCCTCCTTCCCGTTTGTTATAAAAAAAGGATCATAGATTTTTAACTTGGCTTTTTTTAAATCAATGATTTAAAAAGCACCCTAACACCCTGATTGATGAAAGCATCCGGTCACCGGGTTCAATCTCGTCGCACGGCCGACTAGACTTGAACAATTGGGAGATTCGGGACAGTGATGCCACGCCGATTGTTAATTTTACGGTTCAGCTGTTTTGGTGCTAATGCACTTTGCATACATTTCCCGAAAGAGAGTTGACCGTAAAAAATATTCAACTGATGTTTTAAAGATTTTGATTCGTTTGTATAATGTGGTTTAGAAGATAATGCAAGCGGAACACCCATGTAAAGACTTCTTATGAAGAGGAGAGTCGCCCGGTAGCTTCTGGAGCGCAAACTACCACGGAGGACTTTCATATATAAAAACATATCATTGTTGATTTTCAATTTGAAGTTGAATTCTGTTGCATAAATTTATTAGGTGGGCTGAAAAGTTCGTAGGCTAGCATAGAAAAAATCCCTTTTTTAATAGGATTTTGATTCGATTATTCATATATAGAGAGTGATACAATGATTATAGCGGTCATACAATTGTTCGATACCATTTTTATGGTACGATTTGTCTTTAGCCTCAAAATTCAGTTTCGGCAATCATCTGTCCTTGTCCCAGCGAGAAAACTCTTGAGGTCACAGGAAAACGTCGCTAGGGGCCATATTTGGAGAATACGGTGGATGTGGAAGTGTGCTATGTTCTCAAATTTAAAAAGGATATAATTAAACATAAACTATCATCAGGTAGGTAGGTAGGTATTAAAAAAATGTAGCGCTTCAACCTTTATATGTTTGGTTCTCAGATTTCTGTCTGTTTCATGATCATTTGTGAATCTAATAGGCAAATAGTATAAAAGGCGATCAGCCTCCTGTGCCTGACACACGCCGTCGACTGTTTTTGGGTCTAAGGCAAGCGGGTTTCCTTACGTTGTATTCCTTCGACGTTCGAGCGAATGTTGAATACGCACATAGACAGAAAGTACATTGGTGCACAGCCGGGGATCGAACCTACAACCTCAGGGATGATGGGATAGGTCGCTCGCTGAAGCCACTAGGCCAACACTGCGTATTAACTAGTAGTAGTTACTAATAAAATTATATTAAACAAGGAAGAATATAATAAGAATATACAATTACTCTGTTAAATGTGTATAATTTTTTTGATAAATAAAATGTTATTACATACGTTATGCATCAGACTGTGAAAATTCTATATTCATAATAGACACGGTAATTGTGAAATTGCCTGTCTATAGAACAATAGGGTCTTGATGCGTATGCGCAGGCTAGGCATTCACGGGTGGCTTGACATAAACAAAGCGAGCGTACAATATTGTCCTTTAGGTTCACTGATTACGTATTGAGTTTCATTCGTTGTTCTTGGGTGACTTTAACGTTTTTTTAGTATCGTAACCTGAACTTCCTCAAAAATTTAAATAAACTTTTGTAAGGGCGAGTTTATTACATTACCTTGAGTGCCCTCCAAATGTAAAAAGAATGGTTCATTCCCAAGGCTTAAAATCAGCAGAATTTTCCAAATTAGGGGTTCATCTTCCATTCGAATTATTCTCAAATATCACGAAATAAACACTACTTTTCAAGAGCTTGACATATTCGGTAGTGGGCTGATGAATTTAAAAAAAAGCATTGTTAAGTACCTATCTGATACCTACTCCACTTTTTTGCTGGTGATTTTTATTTTTTGTAACATTTATGTTTCCTTACTTTCATATATTTTACAAAATATATCTTGTTACATATACTGTCGATTAAGCATTATGTATGATGTGATGTACTTTAAATAAATAACAATAATAATAATAGGTGTTTATCGTGCGTCAGCCAGAAACGAGGCTTCCAAACGAAGAATAAGTTTGAACACAATTATTATCTTTAGTTATGAATAATAAACGTTCAAATATTGTCACGTTTATTTATTCGAAAATTACAATAAGAACAAAACAATATAATCATCAAATAGCTATTTCATGTATGTAGCACGTACGTGATGACTATATTTTGTCTTATGTTCATTGTATCAGCATATAATCAATAACCTGGCTGTAAAAATTGGTAAACAAAGTGGTTGTACAAACTCAAAATAACTTTATTCATATAGGTAACCAAGTACACTTATGAACGTCAACAGAAAAGATGTTAAATTGATTTTAAGTTTACATTTATTACCAGTTCGCAAGTCAACGGCGTAGAGGGGACAAGCAGAAACTCTCCGCCACACTTTTTAATCGCCAAGTTTTAAGTCATAGAAATTGTTTGAACTGGAGCAAATCAATCAAACCGGTTGACATAAATAAAAAAAAAATCTTTTAATACTGTTTAGCTTACATGCTAAATATAGTAAATGTGCCTAAAGTAACATAATATTTACTATACTTAGTAACTTTTTACAGTTATTTATTTATTTATAGCTTGTCCTTCGACAAAGGCCTCTTCTAATTTTTTTCAAATCGTGGCGTTCTGTAGCGGTTCGAATCCACATTGAACCACATTTATATCGGTTTTATATAAACGGTTTGACATCGTTAATAATTAAAATGAACCTTAAGGTTAATTCGGTCAACATTTAAAATATAGACATACATTTATTACTAACAAAAACCCACACACATAAACACACAAAATAACAATAATCAAAGAAAAAAATATAAGGAGACACAGGTAGAAAATAATAATAATATTAGTAAAAGTGTGCAGTTTATGTAATGAAGTCTTGTGTAAAGGTGTATAGTAAATAAAATAAAATTAAAATATCCCCACAATGAATGCAGTTACTTTAAGATCCAAAATGGACAACAGATAATCACTATTACGAGCTTGTCCGATATGTTTTATTACGTTAAACATAGACAAGGGGCAAGGGCAAAGAACTTAAAGCGTGGTTGAAGGATGCTGAACATCTGTGGTGTGTGATGTCAAGTGTCACAGGATACTGTTACAAACAGGATGGGTGACCGGGTTGGTTTGTGTTACCCTAAGGGTTAAGTTACTACCGGTTGTGGTGCTAGAACTAGGTACAGTGTTGTGAGTTTTTTATCGATTTGAGAATGTTTTCACTTAAGGGCTGGTCTTGAGTGATGCGCTTCAATCATTCCACGGGTGCATCTTATCAAACATTGCTTTTTAGACGATTTCTTGCGCCTTAAGTGTAGATAGAAAAAAAACGATTGATTAAATACATAAATAGGTCAGTAAATCTGTTTGTTAAGTACCCTATTAAAATGTAAATTACATGTAAAATTAGTCCAAACTTAAATAAACAACACCTACAAACTAATGGCACTATTGCTTTTAGCTTTAATATCATGTAATGTGAAAGAATTTAAAAAAAAGTGCTAAATGAAGGATCTATTGAACCGGTGTGATCACTTTATTTCATTCAAAGCTTTATAGCGTTTATAATATTGACATCAAAAGTATAAAATTTTAACACAATTTAGTAAGTAGTATTATCAATTGAGCTTTGTTAGCCTTGTGGCTTCAGCATTCGACTCTCATCCCTGAGGTCGTAGGTTCGATTCCCGGCTGTGCACCAATGGACATATTTATACCTTAGACCCAAAAAGTCGACGGCGTGTGTCAGGCACAGGAGGCTGATCACCAATTTGCCTATTAGATTGACAAATCATCATGAAACAGCCTAAAAAGGTTGTAGCGCCACTATATTTATTTTTATTATCAAGGACGCAACCGTTTTAGATACAAATCTTCAAAAGTCTAATGGATTAATCGTGTGTTCATGCTATCAACATATTTCTATATGTTGATACATAGCAATTAATTCACCACGTAGTATATGCTAACTACTGATTTAAGCCGAGTAACTAAACGAAACTAACACAATACGCTCCAAATGGTTATAGATGTATGACAAGCGAATGTAGAAAGAGGTATATGCGATAATTATGAATTAAATAATATGTAAGTCCTAGCCGGCTTTAACTGGAATACGTTCTAACTAACCCGGAAGAAGCGATGAGGTCGCGTACAACTCAAACAAATTGAGATCAATCAGGACCTCACATTCAACACTTAAATCGAAGTAGTTGTTCAAATTGTTTTGTTTGAATTCTAATTTTAACCTTTTTAATTGGATTCATCACTTTGTTTCTTACTGATTTTTAGTACAAATTATAAACACATGATGTTGGTATTAATGGCAGGATTTACTAGAATCATTAAGTGAAAAAGAAATATATTTTTATGAAATCATACTACCAAATAGAAGGATAACTAGAAGAACTATGAGAACAGAAACCAACATTAATATTAAACTAAATAAGTATATATTATATATATTTGTTGTTGTATTATGTATATACTTGTACATTACGAACTTACCACCTAGATATCTGCGCCAAACGGCTCTATAGATGTGCCTTAACCACAAAGCGATGTTTTGTAAGGTTTCATAACCAACAAGCTAATAAAATGAATGTTTATTTAAAATTCCATCCAATTATGGATAACGTAATCTCATTGATAACAGAAATTGACATATGAGGTGGCTAATTCTAGCTTATGTATGTTCATGACATATGTAACCAATCCCTAAATTTCATAAAAATGATTTAAAAATAATTTCTCAGAATATTGTGTCGGTATACAGCAAGTTAGATATTTCCAACTCACCCTTGCCCACTTAATTTTGAACAGATTTGATAATTTTAACTGAATGTAGAATAGATAGTATAAACCAATACCCCAAATGGAGAACTACACTTCTTATTCGACTACAAACCATATAAACCAATGTATGGTGTTGTTATTATTTTCTAGAAAACACAGTGTCAATTCAAAGAAATTATTCTAACACATGCATCCTGCCTCCAAATTTTATTTTGTGGAGTTACCGTGCTAGGAATATACCGTCCCCTTCACATACTAATTCCGAGCCCTTCACGGACTCATTAGACCGACATTTAACATCTTTGAAAAATTATATTAATTTAATTATAACCGGGATATTAACATTAACCTGATTGACAAAATGATCTCCAGAGGAGCGTAATAACCGGTTTACTATTTAAAATCTGCTATGACGCTTGCTACCTGGCCATGTACTACCTACATATGGTAATTGTCTGATCACTTTATCTGAGATAGACAAAAATAAACATTCCGCAAATATAAATTAATAAATACTTCTTCACTGATCACTCCACCATATTCTTAAGCTCTCAATATACCAAAGTCAGTGCTTCCACTAAGACAAAAACATTCATTGATTACATAAGGCATACTATTAAGAGATAGAATTGGTGGCTGACTTAACTTATTAAACAACCCCAACATATTATAGAGCTCTTATAAGTAAAATAAGACAAACCTTAGATTTACATACATCACTAAGATCATTACATAAATATCTGTAGTTAAGCCATGGATGACTTTGGGCATTCTAGATTTCAAAATAGGAATAAATCAAAAAAGCTAAATTAGACCCTGATAATGAAATTTTAAAAATAACTTACCGTAGATATGAAATTATTGTAATAAATTAATCAGAAACCTAAAAAGAAATTATAATAAACAGCAACTAATTCTAAATAAAAACAACTCAAAAAATTATGGCAAACTGTCAACAATATTACAAATCGGAATAAAAATAAAAGCGACAATTACGAACTGCTCCACTGTAAAGAAACAGCACAAGATCTATAATCATTGTAATCAATATTTTACCCAAGTTGGCAAATCACTAGCAGAAGTATCCTTGCACAACAACCCGCATAAATTGTTCTGACAAAACTACTTGAATTATCCTCACTTAACTTCATTTGTATTAAGAATACTGACAATGATGAGGTTCTTAATGTCCTGATGGGGTTAAAATCAAATAGTCTCCAGGCTGGGATGGCATTCCTACCCAATTTTAAAGCTAATCTGATATAATTTCCCTATTATTTTCATTTGATCAATCTATCTTTCTCTAGTTCTTTCAGATGCACTGAAAATCTGTATTACCCCAGTGTACAAAGGAGATGATAAAAGATATAAGCATTAAGGCCTATTTTTTTTACCACCTATTGCAAAATATGAAAAATAATTAATAACTTTAATGAACTACCTTAATAATTTAATATCCTCTCCCCAAGTAATATGCTTTAGACGGATTTATCGACAGAAGATGCCGTGTTGATCTCACATCGCTTATTACTAATCTGTGGATAAAAACAAAAATGTTGCAGTGTTTATATGAAAAGGCATTTGACTATATCAATTACAGACCTTATCGACATTGAGAAAATACATAAGAGAATTCTTGAAATTATTAAAGACTATTTATAATGAAAAAGATTAAAATAGAAAACACCAGTGAACAATGTGAAATCACCTTGGATTCCCAGGAATTATTGGGCCATTATTTTTATATATAATAATTTATTAAATGATATAGAAGAGGGAACAATTTCACTTATCTGACGACACTCTGTCGTTTTTGTAGCTGACACCTGGGTGGCTGTTAAAAATAATTCCCAAAAGGGCCTTGCAAGAATAGCTATGCTCAGGATAACCTTTTGACCCTCAATACCTCTAAAACTAATAGTATGCTTCTCCAATTATAACTCCTCTCAACCACCTCCGACGTTTCTATTCAAATACATACTTGTGGCTCACCTCATTCTATAATATCTCATGCATTTTATTAAGCGGCAAAACTGCTAAGATACCTGGTACTATGGTAGACCAACGCCTATCATGCGCGATCATATAGAGCTAGTTATGCTAGAGTAGAAAACTCATATGGTTATTTAAAAATCTAAGACAGTAGTGACTGGCCCTCCTAAAACAAATTTATACTGCTCTTGGCATCAATATTAATATACTCATTCCGCCTGGGTGGTGCATTAAACAAAATTCTACTGAGAGAGAGGTCACTACTCAAAGTTATCCATTTTAAGCCATACAGATTCCCTAGGAAATGTTATATGCGTTAGCGATCTTTTCAGTACGTAAGTTGTATGTACTGCAAACTACTTTAGAACCATCGACATATTGATATGATCCTAGTATTTTGAAAGACTAGAAGGCATAATTGCACTTTACCAACTTTTAAAACTAAATATCTCATAGACAGTACTGCTACCAGTCTGCTAACTTATATAATAAATTAAACAAGGAATTAAATCTATATAATATGAATAAATATAAATGTAAAATAACTATAAATTGTTGGTTAAAAACTCTAACCTATGAAGAAGTTGAATCTATTATCTAAGAATTACTATTCTAAAGTCTACTTTTATCTTACACTCTAAAAGAACACACACACTCAAACATATGATACAGACATATACACACATACCTCATACACACTCACTCACACACACTTACACTCTCACACATCAACATACACTTAACTGAATACAACGAACACCCCTCAATTTATCACTCATAAGATGCATCTTTTAACTTGTATAAATATTTTTTGTTTTTGTAATATTATTCCCTTTTGTCTAAACTTACATACCTAATTGTGTACCTAGGAAGAGCGGATACTCCAAAACAAGTATATTTCATACTTAATGGAGGCTCCAGCCAATGTTGTTACCATTGTAGTATTGAATAAATATTTTTCATTTTTTTTTTTATGTTTTGTAAGGAAGAAAGTCTCATTTTTCTCTGTCTCTATTGAGAATAAACATTGTACGAGCCAAGGCTGTACATTTTGCTCACTCAGGCTTTCTTAGTTTTAAAAGCGTGGCGATTTCCTAAATCGTCGGAATTACGCCCAACGTAGGCGTATCTTTATTCATTCGATACATAGCAATTAACATTTCATTATTTCGCGCTTATATATTCTATTTTTGTACGCGAGTGGTTAATATAGAGTAAAAAAAGTGCGTGCGTACAAAGTACACATGTCAGAAGTGAAACTTCATTGGCAAACTAATTTTTAAGTCTTGTTCTTATTTATACAAATCTTAAACTTTAGATTTCCGAGACTTAGAGGGAGGGAAAAAGGAAAATATGTTAGGAATTTAATTGTCATTAAAATATAAAATACTAATATTTCATAAATTCTCTTTAAGAAATTTTTATTTTATAAATAGAATTTCTGTAAGGTAATTCGCCCTTCTCACTCTCTCTCAATCGGTCATAATTGCTCTCTCCCTTTTCTTCGACAAAAACGCTGCACATCTTCGTGACGGTAATATTATTATTGCGTTTCATCCCTTAAAAATTTTACCCTTATGCGCTTAAAGAAGTTTCACTTCAATAAAATTCTCTATTATTCCGATGGCCCAGGAACTGTACAGACATTATAATAGATTCTACATGGGAAAACATTTTCCTAAGCACATCCCACGCTCGACACCCGATCTAATCCTTCACGTATCCTGGGGACAGGATTAACCGCATCCTGACACCTAATATCACTAACAAGATTAAAACGGCAGATTAGTTTTTAAACAAGAATTATTTATTTTGTTAATAAAATATAATCCTCCCATGTACCGGCTTTCTTATTTTTTTAATTGTTATTTTTCTAATCAGGTCCGATTTTCGTTTCGCCTTATTATGATTTTTTTTACTTAGCCTACCATAGTAGCTACATATCATATGGAACATTTTGCTATGCTTCCCCATAGAGTCTCTTCGCTTTTCCGGAAACTCTATGCACTAAATACCTAAGTACTAAATTTTAAATTTTTTCCTTTTTATAAAAACCTTCATCTGAGGTCAATGAATAAATAAAAAAACACGCTTACCAAGAACTTATCCGTTCGTTTTTTTTATTTATCTAGATAATTTTATTTAAGTAAATTTAATGATTAAAAATTAAATTCAATGATTGAATAAACCATCGTTGTATTACGTATTTGTAAATACGGTATTTAGTAGCAATGATAAGCGACCGTAAAGGGAAATATAACGTCTGGTTAGTGAGATTTATACATTTACATATACGGGTTGTATATGTGCACCGAAACCCTATATATACATTAATACACGGAGTCCTTCCAGCTATGGACAGGTAATTCACGGAGCCGGGATTGCCTCTCAAAGATATCTGATGTCTGTATGAAGTTTGCAAAAGCATTTAGATATTTGTAATGGTGGGTAAAACTTAAAACTTTAAAGAATATTTGAGTTTTTTTGTTCAATTATGAATAAATATATTCAAAGTATTACAAATTAAAATGCTACCTATCTACTCTTATAACCTATTATGGTATTATACTAGCTTGTATTTAGCACTTGACGTCGTGATTTCGCCCGGATTAATATAATTTGATTTATATCGGCTGTCAAGTAAATTGTTTTAACATTTCGAGAGGGATGCACAGACAGACATGCGGGTTCTAATATAGGTATGCGAACGAGTAATGGTCTCAAATTGGACACCAATTTATTTGTTTAAACTTATTTGTCCGGAACGAGTGACATTTTGACAAATCTGTCTGTATTAGTTACGGATGTGTCAATAAGGACTTTAAGGGTCTGTTTCACAATGTATGGATAAAGTACCAAATAGCTATACACATAAATTATTTGGAAGATAAATTTTGCTATTCGACACTTCATCGGACTCATAGCTTATGATGGACTTTATGTGACGAATAGCGCTATCTGACAGTCGTGAAACGCAACAATAGTGTTTATCCTACCAATAATTAATAAATAGCTAATTCGGAACTTATCCGTACATTGTGAAACAGACCCTTAAAATATACTTGCAAACGCATGAACTTTACCATAGTTAGAACTTATAGAGTGCGATTGTATTCTTAACACGAGAATTAAATAATTTCTAATTTCTTGTTAGAATTTTTTTTTAATTTGAGTGCTTCCGTTTCAATTCCAAGATTTCCTTGCTGCCTTTATTTATTTTGTGCACCAATAAACTTACGTTCTATGTGCGCATTTTACATTCGCTCGGTGAAGGAAAACTACGTGAGGAAACCAGCTTGCCTTAGACCCACTCGACGGCGTGTGTCAGCCAGAAGACGCTGATCACCTACTTGCCAATTAGATTGACAAATCATGAAACAGATACAGAAATCTTAGGCCTAAACCTAAAAATGTTGTATCACCACTGATTTATTAATTTTTTATTATTTGTTTTACAAGATTACAAAGCGTCTAATTTCTCAATTACTGTACTGGAATTTCGAATGTTCATCATCGACTACATTATAAAGATAATAATTAATAATCTTTATGGTTAGTTTTATATTTTTGTGGTGTCGTTAGAATTTCAAAGCACGTATGCATGCAACCTGGAAGTAACACAGTTTTCTAGAACTTATCTTTCAATTCAATTGTCCTGTATTATCTAATATGTCAATAAATAAGACTACTCGGTCCACAAAATGCCGTTAGTTTCTACAAATTGGCTATCCAACTACGTACAATAATAAATAACTCATCCAATTCTTTGCAGGCGATCGCTAAATTTGGACATTTTACGACTTAGACTCTCTCGTCTCTCAATACTCCCGCGGAGCGATGCGTTTGATGTTCGTTTGTTTATGTTTCTTTAAGTATTCTATGTTAATTACGGTAAAGATTGTGTTTAAAGGCCGGATGTTTTGTTGACAATGAATAGAGATACAAAATAATCTCTCAAACTTGGTCAAGTTACAGGAAAATTTAATTAGAAAGAAAAATATTAACTAGTAAAAGTTATAACATATTTTTGTTCAGATTAAAAATTAACCGTCATGTGTATTGGTAGGTTTGGATTTCATTAGATTAATTTTGTCCTGCCTTATCAAGAAATAGACAAACTTTATGTATTTTTATTTAGAGAATTGTCACTGAATAAATTCAAAATTCTCGTTAAACGTAAATTAACAAATAAAGCTTTTTATAAATTTGACGATTATTTAAATGTGGGATCATCCTTGGGATTGATTTGCTCCAGTTCAAACAATTTGTATGACTCAAAACTTGGCGAAAAGAGTTGCGGAGAGTTTCTTGCCAGTTCTTCTTGCCCGCTCTACGCTCTTGAGTTGCGAACTGGTAGTGAATGTAAATTTAGAATAAATTTAACATATTTTCTTTAGATAAGTGTACTTGGTTACCTATATGAATAAAGTTATTTTGAGTTTATCGATTTAAGCAATTAGATTAACGGTGTTCTGAATATCTTATTTCTACATTTTTTCTTTCGGCATATAATTAAACTACACTGTATTAATAGTTCACACGTATTAAGAACGTCTTACTACGTCTTATATAATCGTTATAAATACATATTTAAAAGGATATATATACGTATAATTTATAAATCTACTAGCTGATCCGGCAAACGTCGTTTTGCCATGTATATCATTTATAATAAAAAATAGGGGTTGTTAGTAGAGAAAATTAGTGAAAATTAGGGGTCACAAAAAAAACGAAAAAATATAATAATAATTTAGGGGTGGACTACCCTTAACATTTAGGGGGATGAAAAATAGATTTTGTCCGATTCTCAGACATACCCAATATGCACACAAAATTTCTTGAGAATCGGTCAAGCCGTTTCGGAGGAGTTTAACTACAAACACCGCGACATGAGAATTTTATATATTAGATGTATATTATTTCTATCGTAATACAGTGAAATAATATACTAGTTTTGCACACTCTAATGAAAACAACACGGCCAGGAACTTGAGACGTTTGCAACCGATCTGTCGCCGTATCGATGTCGTGCACTTGTCAGGGTTCCACGCAAGGGACCTGCGCACGCGCATTTCCTGCAGTTTTTATAGTTAGAAGTTCGTTATTAAGTTCCGTAAATGTTATGTAGGTTACTTTGAGTTAAGTTTGGAGTATGGAATATGTATTGTAACTTCCAATGTAGCTTGCATACTGATTTTTAGTTAGCGTCTTTATTAGAAACAGTTTAGCCGTTAAATTAAATTTTCTTAACTTCAATATTCGAGTCGATAAATAAATAGTGAATTAATAAGAGTAATAATGACCTTAAACTATAGATTTTTATGAATAGTAGAAATAAATTTGTATGAAAAACTTGAGGAGGGTCAGTAGCCGTTAGAATTAATCAGTCAATCAAGGTGTTTGATTCGAATGGACTAAGTGTTGTATATATTTGTAAATTAACACTTTCAAATGAAAATAAATAGTTAAAAATGCTTTGTTCATTAAAAACCCTTTACGCAACTTAAAAATGGTAATGTAAACCTTTAAAAAAGAGGGGAGAATCAGATATGTTATCAGAAACAAAGGTCCCTCCAAAATCTTCAGACTGTGACGATATTTGTCTGTATCTTCGTTAGTAATTTCTAACATTTGACATGTTGAATTGAAATATCAGAATTTGTTCGACTTCTGTTGCTTTAATTCTATCCCTCTTCTATATAATTGGATTGTAAGCGACTAGTGAATTAAGCGTTCAATCTATTTTGAGGTCGTGCACCAAGTTCCTTTCTACGTGCGCATTTAACACTTGCTCATGCAGCAGTGGCGTAACTATACCATCTGGGACCCGTTGCAAATTCTTTTGATGAGGCTTAGTAGAAATCGTAACGTTGTACTCAGTTTAATTTTAATAAACTTTGAGATTTTCAGCGTACTCAATTAGAAGTTGTATGTCCGACTAATGGCCATAGGCCTCTTCTCTTAGGCGAGAGGGAATGGTCTATAGTCCCCACGCTAGCCCAGTGCGTATTGGAGACGTAACATTCCTCCATAGAACATAATATCTCTTGGGCAGGGGCCCTCTTGGGTCGGGGGCCCGTGGCATTTTGCCAGCCCTGCCACCCTATTGTTACGCCACTGCCATGAAGGCAAGCGTCTCCAGGAAACCGAATTTAGACCCTGCGCCAGGCTGACCAGCTACTTGTCCATAAAAATAACGTGAACAATACATGCAGGTTGTGGCGCCATTGGATTATGATTATTTTTATAAATATATACTCAGCTTAAAGGAAATTGGTGTTTCACAGTTTTTTGTAAACAAAAGAATATTTATAGACTACAAATTCAGATTCGACACTGATAATCTTTACGCTCGATAAATCTTAAATTGTTATCGTACATGATAGCTCAGTTTATGTGCATAGTGATTAGTCTATGTTACCGTAAATAATTTTTGATTTTATTTAGGGACATAACTAGGTTTTTATTTATACACAATATTTTTAATGTATGTTAAATTTGTATAAGTATTATTTTAATATCGCTTTCCGGTTAACAACTATCGCAATATCTATTGTACTTAGGAAGGAACTAAAACTATACAGCCAAAGTTTTTTTTAAATTTAATTGTTATACCAAAAACCTCCTAAAATATATAAAAAGTCTTTATATAAAACCTCCTAAATGAAAGTTTCTTGCCTATATCATGCTGACAAAGTGGAGAACGCAACCACGCTTACATGGGCTGCGATAGCTCGCTTTTAATAATAATATTTCATTTGTTAATTAATTTATACATACATATCAAGAATATGGTATAAAATATGATGGTGGTAAAATCTAAACTTCGCATATTCTGCCACATATAACGCCGTGCAAATTTGTCATAAAAGGAAGAATTTTAAATAGAAGTTACATATCACATTATGAATCATATCATTATAGTAGTAAGTTCTTTTCATTTATGGATATTCCATAGGATGGTTTGCTTCCCAGCTTCCTTATCATATAAAAGCTTATGGGGGTGGTATACTGTGGTTTCAGAGTGTACCTGGAGGGGATAAGAGGATAGCATTTACTGTCAATTTTGTAAATCTTAAATGTATTTTATTGTTTTTAGTCTAAGTTTGGCCATTGAGCTGTAAATAAATAAATAAAAGGCCTGAAAAGTAAATTTTTCAACCAATTCCACGTAACAGTTTCTATATCTTTAGATCGGTATCATAGACACGTAGAATGTTAACACTTAATAATTACAAGTTGTAAAAGAATATAGAATGATGATAACATTGTTTCACAGTTGATGGCTACACAAATTGTTTTATGAATAATTCCTTTATTAAATCAAGTTTGTATATCCGTGAATGGAATTTGTCGAAAAGAAAAGGTGTTTTTGATTGATATATGACATGTATTTACAATATGTAGGCCATAAGTATTAATTTTCTCTTTTTAATAGATATATATATATTTTTTTAAAAAGACAATTCACACCAATTGACCGAGTCCCATGCTAAGCTGGTGAAGCTTGTGTTATGGGTACTAGGCAAGGGATATACATACATATTATAGATAGATAGACATATAAATACATATATAAACACCCAAGACCTAAGCACAACACCAAATGCTCATCACATCGATGTTCGTCTCAGCTGGGGATCGAACCAACCCATGGATTCGCAGTCAGGGGTACTAACCACTCGACCAATCAGTCGTCAAGAAGAATATGAAGTACTGTTACTTATGCATGCATCTAGTTATTGATTTAATTGTTTTAAAATCTTTAATTAAGTTATAAAAAAATTGAGTCCTAGCTAAGCGGATCAAAAATTAAAATTTAGTTTTTAAAATTATATAAATTATGTGCGCATTTAACCGGTGAAGGAAACCGACATGTCTTAAACCCAAACAATCGACGGCATGTGTCAGGCACTGGAGGCTGATCACCTGATTGCGTATTAGATTTAAAAAAAAAATGATCATGAAACAGATTCAGAAATCTGAGGCCAAGACCTAAAGAAGTTGTAGCGCCACTGATTTATTTTTATTTTTTGAAATTATCGCAAATTTCAACTGTTTTTTTTATTCACTGTTTATATTTGCTTAGCTTCTATAGTTTTGTCTATTGTCTTATCTAAATCGGTCAGTTAACTGTACTTTTGTTTCGGTTAAACGGTTTAAGTGTTGCTAATCTGGTAGTTAACGCCTAACGGATACCATCTTCTGTTTACTAAGTTTCTAGGTACTTCTATTGGCTTTGAGGTTTTTAGAGTTAAGTTATTTTGTTAAACATGTTACTGAAAGTAAATTGATTTAGAAGAAACTTATAAGAAATGAAACAGTCGATTACCGCAAATTTTATACATGCGGGTTTTTTGATTTTACTCTTGAAATATGTATGTAGTTACCTGCCTTTGGTAATATAATATAAAAATATATCTGAGTTTAATTTAAAAGTATAACACCACTAGTTTTTATGAGTTTGATCCGCAGGCATAGTTTTGGTTTAATTTTAAATGGTTGGTTCCTATCATAGCAAGATGTTTTAACACAATATATGAACCAGTAATGAGGTGCAGATACGTTAATAACATCCGGTTAGGAAATTTTTAGTTGGTTTAAAATTATACAAAAGTATGGATACGTATCATATACATAAATTTACCCTAGTAACAAAATGAAGCAAATTTCACCGTTTTAACTATATTATTCATCTTTCTCTTTTTATCACAGCTTAAACACAATTTCACAGATAGAAACGAAAGATTTTTACTGAGTTTTAATAGACTTATTAAATCAGATTAAATCTTTATGAATGATTTGTGTTTGAATAACAATGTAGTGACGCTATAAGCCTCAAGATATCTTCAGATATACTAAGCGCTAAGTATCTGCCCTAAATCTTACTTTAGATTTCTGCGTTTGTTTCATTGATTTTCTTTATTTTTAGTCGAGGATTTTTCTAGGATTTTACGTCGTCGATTTTCAGTATATCACGATTGTTTTTTTACTGTATGTTTAAGTGCCTTGTACGCATTAAAATTTAAATCCATCTGTGCACAGTTCCTCTAGCTGAAATGATTATCGTACATCATATATGTTTTTAGTACAAACGTTTCAGTAAATATTTTATAGAGACAATCCGATAATATGTTTTTAGTTATAAATATATTATGTGAATACGCTGGCAATACTTGACGCTTGTATTCTAGTGTTGATAAGAGAACGGCCATACCTCGTATTCATCGATGAGAGATTGTTTTACAAACACGACAATTTGTTTGCCAAACATTCGATTGTGTTGGCGATTATAGAATCTATTTGGTATTAAAATTACAATGGGAAAATACCTTTGGCCAATTCTAAATAGAAACTTTTCGTTGTTCACAGACTAACTCAGCCTTCCGAAGATGCCTAGATTATCAGCAGATAACCCGGTCCGACGGCGTCTCTTCGCACCAGACAACCTAACAGAGGAAGCGAAGATCGACAACTTCGCGAACCTCCTCCAAGAGTCCATTATCACGGATCGTACAGAAAAAAGCAAAAAGTGGAACTTTGATTTTGAAAACGAAGTACCTCTAGATGGGGATTATGAATGGTACCCATGCAATGAAACATCCAAGTGGATTGGAGTAACGAAAGTAGGAGATGCAAATGAGCAGGACTCTTTCCTTCCAATGAAAGTAGAGAATGAAATAACACCAAGAGTGAAAGAGACAAAGGTGTCACAAATGAGGCAGTCTTTGAAACGAAGGCTGAGCATTGTGCCAGAAAAGGGGATCAGGAGGAAAATTTGTTTCGAGTAGATGCTAAATTCTCATGTGCCAGAAATGTAGGTTTGAAATAGTTGTGAAATTAACACTCAAAAATTTTAGATCTGAATCTAAATGGCCATAGTTAGGCCGTAATAAACTAGAAAGAAAGAAAAGAAAACACTTTAATACACATTATAAAAAAGCTGTACAGTAAAATACAGATACTTTAAGTAATAATTTCAAGTCAAGTCTTATTGGATTATTAAAATATTATTAAATTATGTTTTCATAACTATTTCAAAACTACTAAATACTAGTTTCTCTTATTTATTATTAACATAAAGACTGTATATTTTAGTCGCAATATTTAAGTGTATATATAGTTTATCAAAAGATATATTCCACTACCTAACATCACTAGCGTTTTACTAATATATTATTATTATTATTGTCTCTTATTACTTATGGAAGCGGTTGAAAATGTATATAAATATGTATATATGTCAAGGTGTAGTAAAATTACTTCATCTGCGATATATATAATGTTTCCCAAGACGCAGCTATACCAAACTTAATAAATATGTCGCAGCCAACTAGCCTAATTAGCCGTTCAATCAACAGCCTAGCCTCTTAACTAAATAGCTCCGATTAACTAGTGGCCTGAAAGACCTGCCGCCGTAGCTTTGGAACAACATTTCATAAACTGGCTGGCTAATGTTTGGGCTATTCGTACGATAGAGTAATAGAGATCATGTGGCAGAAATAAAAGAGAAAAAACTTGTGACATAAAAAATATTTCTTTAAAAATTAAATTGCTTGAGTCAGTCACAGATAAATTCACATTTTTATTGCTAGTTGGCCGCGACATATAGATCGAATCACTTTACTAGAAGTGTAACGGAGAAATTATTTAGTACTAATTAAACAAATCAACAAAGTATATAATTTATTTTAAATCATATAAAACAACGTTCTAATTCCATTAGTTTCAAGGACAATAATCATTTATATAATAAAATTAAAATGTTCAAACTTAAGTCGTATTTAAAGGGCTCACAAATTTCAAAAAACGACTGGTCCATAAGTTAATACCTTTTAATGTATAGATATTAATTATGTAACTGTGATCTTTAATTAGATTAAAAGGACGATAAAGATCACCGATTTGTGTAAATTTTAGTTTTGGATTGTAATTTAGGTAAATTTGACATTTGTCGAAAGGTTCCACTTTAAAACAGTTCCATATTTATTTCTACATATTTTCATCACTCGGCAATGGTGTACCATGCAGTAATGTGGTGGTGCATGCTGTTTAACCCCATAAAAATTAATTAAAATGTTATGATTTGTGAAATGTATGAAAGAAGGTAACATTTTTTGCTTTAACCTAACCTAACCTTATCACAAACGCCACGCATGTAATATTATCAGTTTTTTAAATTATTTTAAGGGGTCCAAAGCCATGCTCCTCAATATTACTTGGGGTACCATATACAAGTCGTAAAGTTCGATAGAAAAAAAAATTGGAGCTGTTTAAGGTACGGCCCCACCTCGATTCGACAATTTTACCGTAATTTAAATTAGTAATTTAAAATTTTTAGGAAATATAAATAATTTCATAAATTTAAATTTGTATATAAAGTGATGATTAGTTTTGTCGAACAGCTATTACCCAAAGTCTCATTAGAGATAATTATTTATAGAATCAGCTCATTAAATACCATTATGATATTTAATTTCTTTAAAGTGAGGTTGAAGTAATCCCTTATATAAATATGTACTTAGAAATTCCGTGAGGAATAAAATGCTTTAAAATACAATTTAGTCACAATGTAATTTAGAATTATTTATTTTATATAGATGTAGATTTCGGCATATTTATTGTAATTTTTATATTAAATATATATAAAACCCTCCTGTGTTTCATTAAAACTTAGAGGCTTATTTGGTGCCCGCATTTTTACTTCCATAGCGATTGAATTCGTTGGGAAATCAGCATTACGGATGGGGGAACTATATCGAAATTGCATATACATAGTAGTACAGTTTAATACTTTATTTACTCTCGATACTACTAAACTTAATAATTAACATACGAGAATTTGTATATATCCTTAACGGCCTGGATTACTTCGTTAACTCGTTTCACGGTATGACGTAAGGGCAGTGATTTGTAAACGCATATTGTAGATACCAATCTGAGTTCTGAGTAGGGGTATAAGCTCCGAATATGATTTCGTAGCATTCGGTGTCGAGACCATTGGTCCATGGGGTCGTAGCGCTATAAGGCTTTTTAAGGAAATGGCAAAAAGGGTAGTCGACATCACGGCTACCTCGGACAAAGGATTAGTCTAGCTATTCAAAGGGGGAACGCTGCCAGTATCTTCGGAACCTTGCCTAAAGGGACTCCTATTAATAATATATTTTATATATAGTTATCATATTTTAAGGTTAGTTATTGTTTTTTGTTATATCAATTTATGTTAGCAGTAGTATGTTATTTTTCTTTTTTATTTAGAATTTGAATCAATTTAACATCTTTTCTGTGAAGTGTATTTGGTTACCTATATAAAAAGATATCATATTTTTATGCCGTCGTTGTTGCCAATTTTGTTACAATAATTAAAACTCCTTTGACATTACATGGTAAGCGAACATCAGCGTCAGAGATATTGCAATACTCCTCAACATAAAGGTTAAACCAGTTCACAACGCATTCCCCAACCTGTGATGTTCCTCAATTTATAATCAGTTTATTGGTACCAATTGGAGTAGGAAGGATGGGGTGCATAATATAGCGGATATGTGATGACACGAGGAAATGGTGTGAATACATACAGCGGGGTTCCGGGACTGATTTCAATCCATGAGTTTTATCAAATGCAATTACAGGTTAAACGCGAAAGTTTCCACAAAGTCAACACAGTTTGGATGTATGCTTAGAGCATGCAAGTGTCCTTGAAGAACGACCATCTTCATTAATAATTTTAGAAAATTGATTTCATCAGCCATATCATGATACACTTCGCACTATTCATTTTGCTGCACTAAACCTTAGTCCAGGCATATGGTTATGGTTTGTGGACTCAGTTTCCGCACTTAGACACTCAATAGGTCCGTTGTGCGTGAGTCCTGGCTAACTAAGCCAGCCTTACTCCTTCCAAAAGCACAGAAGCTTCCTGGGCACTTCGCACGCCTTCGACTTTTTGGGTATGGCAAGCCGGTTTCTCAAGATTATTTCCTTCACTTTTCGAGCGAATGTTAAATAGAAAGAAAGTCCATTGTTGCACAGCCCGGGATCGAACCTACGACCTCAGGGATGAGAGTCGCACGCTGAAGCCACTTGGCCAACTCTGCCACACTTATTCCAAGCATATCATTCAAAAAAAAAATATGAATCGAAAATGCTATATTGTGTTTGCTACAAATTGTCAAAAAAGATTTCATATTCGCATTTCCGCGATGCTGAGAGCGTTAAATTCAATGAAAACATTCAAATTCATTCTTTGTAACAAGAAAATAAGGAGTAGTCTCCCTTATCAAGTCTGTTAATATCGATTTTTGGTTATATTATTATTAATTTTAGCATAATATTAAATTTAAATTATTTAATAACATTTCTTTAATATCAGTACATCAGAGGAAGTCTCATTCCATTGCTGTAATGCAATTCTAACGTCTACTGGTGTAGGCCAAAAACGATTCTACTATTTATACGCAAATTATATTTTTTATTTATTTACACTTTGTTGCATTATAATATAAAAAATTAACATAATTACATGTAAAGAAAAGGCAACTGGCGGCCTTATCGCTTTCGAGCGATCTCTTCTAGGCAACCACTGTGAGAAAAGAAAAAAAAAAAATTAAATTAGATAAGGTAGGCAAGAAGTGCAAAAATACATAATATATTGCATATAGTTATAAAAAAAAGGAACTAAACATGAACAAAAAACAAACTAAACAAATAAAGGATACATGAAAAAATAATAATAATAAAAAGTAAAAAGTGCCATGAATCATAATAATTTAATTTAAGAGTTAGGGTTACGATGTGGACAGGTAATGTTGCGACACAAATTCATATAATCCTTGTCCCGTGGGAATCGAACTGATTGAATCTGGTTGTCACGGCCAATGCGTAGGAGCATAATGTCCCGCAAGGTACGAATGTAAATTATCAAAAGGTCACAGATTATGCAGTGCGCGGCAGTAACATTTCGATGTGTGTTTGATAAAATGTTTCTTCATAGACACTTTTTGGTCCGTTCGGACAAACAAGAATTTATAAAAATTACAATTTTAAGACAGTATTTGTGAGAAATGTGTGTGTGTTGGCCTAGTGCATTCAGCGTGCGACTCTCATCCCTGAGGTCGTAGGTTCGATCCCCGGCTTTGCACCAATGGACTTTCTTTCCGTATGCGCATCTAACATTCGCTCGAACGGTGACGGAAAACATCGTGAGGAAACCGACATGTCTTAGACACAAAAAGTCGACGGCGTGTGTCAGGCACAGGAGGCTGATCACCTACTTGCCTATTAGATTGAAAAATGATCATGAAACAGATTCAAAAATCTGAGGCCCAGACCTAAAAGAGGCTGTAGCGCTACTGATTTGTGAGAAACATACCTACTCTCGATACTTCATTAAATTTGTCGTGTCAAAGGTAACACTCCACAGAAAACGGTTATTCTAAACAATTAATCTCGTGTAGACGTAACACTTCGAACAATTACCACTTCCTCGGGTACACAATACCCTAAAACTGGAATCTCATGCATAGTAATGAAGAGGAAATCCTGGATGCGCTCCAACAATCGTTGGGGGATGGCACTTGATTTTTTATACCAGAACTTTATAAAATATACTTGTAATTTTAGTATCGTAGTTATTTCAATGTTACATATATGGCTGTGTACAGATAGCAAGATTATGTTTCTCTTATGTTCTAGGTTCGATTTCGGGTGAAATATAATCTCAAGATTACAGAGAATGGTTAAAACAAAAGAAAAAGTAGATATTATACTTACAATCGTTTTCTTTTTTCACGTCACATGGGATACAGTGACATTCTTTTTTCAAATTATTACTCAACCTATTTCCGTTAAACCATATGTTTCGTTAATGCGGCTTCTTGTCGGATGTAAGCCCTGAAACCCTATACTGATAGACTTCCTTTCGTAAAGGTGTCTTTCAACTTCCTTTCAAACATGTGCATGTCTGTATTTATTATATGACTAAACAAATATATTGCGATGTTTGAAATATAAATATACTATGGTGAGGTGTTAATATTGATTTCATGTAATACATAGGTGGTAAGCAACTTTATTAATGATACAGTTCCATATAAAATTGTCTAGAATATAGTATGTGTAAATATAGTAATCAGATACACCCAATTTTCTTACCAAAATTAATAACTTTGTATTATGAAATTTAATTTGTTTTCGTTATTTATTCATAATTCATAGAGGATGACTTCCTTTGAAAATCTCAAAAGTACAGGTTGAAAAATATTGCGGTAAATATTGTCCAGTTTCATATCATAGCTTTATTATTAGAGGTCTGAAATTAAGAGACTAGAAAGGCCGAGCTAAGCCGAGTCGCGACAAAGTTTATTAAATCATATTTAGAAATTTTCTTCTTGTTTCTTCGCTGGTCTGTCTGGATTGGTCTGGTGGCTAGTCTGGATTCTGTTACTTTGGTATGATTACAGAGAAAGCTTTTTTACTAATCTGTGAAGCCATATAATTCAAAAACATATTTTAACGTATTAATCATAGGAGAATCTAGAACTGTTAAAAGGTATTTTAAAATTTAATTTGTGATATGTGTTAAACATTCCATCATTATTATTTAGTTACTTGCATGATTGTCCGTTTGGTGGCGCCAGTTTGCACCTTAGTGTCGCTCAAGTCGCCGATTTCCAATAAAAATGAGCAAATAAAAATTCATAATTTTGATTATGACCGATTAATTATGAATATACAGTCAAAACCGTTTATAATGACATCGTTTACAACGACCTATCGGTTATTACAACCAGATTGTATGGTCCCGTCCGAATCCCTAGTAAACTATTCAGTAAAGAAACCGCTTATAACAACATCGGATACAGCGACATATCGCTTACAACGACGAAAGTTTATCGATATTCATCGGCTATAACGACCAACCGCTTCTTGTCTCAGCAAAACAAAACAATACAAACGATTTTAAATTTTATTTATAAGCATTGAATGAATATTTAGGCATATTATTACCTTCGCACTTTCTCCCAACGAACAGTTTCAGCCAACAACGATTTCCGAGGCTCTTAACGCTGTAACGATTTAGTAAAAATTTGTTGCCTTCAACGAACAGTTTGAACTCATACCTTGAGGAGTATGAAACGTAAAATGCAAAAAATATTTGAGACTGGGCTAAAAAAAAAAACAGAGTGACTGATTACTTTTGTACCTAATTATTTCGTAATAAATATTTTTGTTTCTTTTTTGACTCGTTTACATATTATAATATTAACATACCATATTATAACCCATACCTACCTATTCTAGATCGATAACTATGTACATACATATGTACTGTACTTGAGTATATGACATTGCTTATAACGACTATCGGATATAACGTCGGCAACTATACGGTCCCTTCAATGTCGTTATAACCGGTTTTGACTGTATGTATATATAAACATAATGGATTTTAACATGTAGAAGTAAGGTAAGGCTGCTTTAGGCTATTATTTTATTTTATACCTATTTAGTTTAAATCATTATAATTTCAATTTTACACTTTCCACTGAACTCGTCAAAAACCGTTGAATTTTATCACAATCGTTCTAAAACAGGTCAACTACTTAGATAAAGATTTATCTACAATAAAATTAATTGAATACCAGCATTGTCGAAACTGCACGCACCGATCGTAATAAAATTTATTTTATTTGTTTTATATTGTATAAGGGCCCACACTTTTTAGGGTTTACACTATTAGCAAATTAGTTCATATACTATTATATATTCTTGTACTGGTATAAGTTTATTTCCGAGAAAATATAAGTTTTAATAGGGAAGCTCAGGTCAGGTAACATCAAACGTAGGATATTTTTTTTTATAGAACAAGGAGGCATGGAGGCTCATCTGATTTTAAGTGATACCGCTGCTCATGGACCCTTTTAATGCCAGAGGGATCACGAGTGCGTTGCCGGGCTTTTTAAAATTAGTACGCTCTTTGATCTAAGTTGAATTGGTTCGGAAGTACATCAGTGGGCAGCTCGTTCCACATAGTGGTGGTGCGCGGCAAAAACTGTTTTAAATAACGCTCAGTTGTGGAACAACAGACGTCGAGGTGATACGGGTGGAATTACGTAATCTTCCCCGACGTCCGATGATCAAAATATCATATACATTTAAAAACAGGCCTATAGCGTGGATATTAAGAAACCTTCTGGATGCCAGAGCGCTTTTTAGCGATGAGGCTTTACACACAAATTAAGTTGATTATCAATTGTTTTTGTGTGTTTAAACTAACAACTAAACAACAACTTTAACATGTTAAACAAGAAAATATAAACATTTTGAGAAACATAATAGTATTAGATATAATTGCTAATTAAACGTTTAGTATTAAAATATTAATAACAAATGTTATCTACATAATGTGTGCCAAGGGTGTGTTAACCTTATCAGACATTACGACATTTTGTTTATAATATATATAAAACAAAAACTTTGGTAAATCCAATTAGACTGATGCCTTTTGTTTGTCGAGGAAGGAAGCTGCTGCTTTTCCTTAAAGGCAGAATCCTCTATCAGCCTAACCACTGGCCAGCCCGAAGTCCTCATTAGCTAAGGTCGGCAAGTTGCATCTGTTGGAGTTTGAATATGTAAATAATGGCAGTCAACACTTGTCACATGTGAAGAAAGGGATTTAGTTTTGAATATGGAATGCCTGTTAACATTATATAAAATGATTGTTTTCTGTTATTTGTATATACTTTTCTTTATGACGCACACAGTGAATTATCCTAGTGATATTTATTTATATTGTGAATATGTAAAAAAGTGTGTAATGTTTCTAATATATTATCCATGAAGGACGTGTTTTTAAAATAGCCCCTCGCCTCCAGAGCTCAGTCCCATTAAAAATTGGAAACATCCAACTGTATCCTTAGCGACCTGTTGTAGCTTTTGTGAAATGACATTTCGATCGTTTCGGGTCGCACGATATCGCAGTGATTGTAGTTACGTAGGTCGCTACAAGGTTGATAACGTAAGTTCATGCCTGAACGCATCCTGGGAATCTTCGTATCGACGGGGAAAAATGTTCATAGTTAACATATGTACGCATTTCCTGTGGCTGTGTTATGTGGAACTTGGCTCACTCCACTCTCCAGACACTCCGCTACTTAGACAGTAGGATGAACTATAGATTTACGAAGATAACTAGATGACTGATTGTCTAATATTGGTTGAATTTTTGGTTAGGTTTATTCATTTTATGACCTTTTCTATTCTACAATAAAGTTCACAAAAGGGAGTGCTTGAGCCTATACAATAATTATTATGGCTAATAAGTAATATTGTGTTGATCTAATTTTCTACAATAATAGTGAGTTATTTTGACACTATGATGTTGTATGTATGTGTGTCCAAAATACCGCACTTGCACTTATATTCACCACACTAGGTTTATTAACTCAAAAGGTTTAGTTCTCTTAAGGCGTCTTGTTCCTGTTGTATCAAGAAGTTGTATTGCCATTTGCCTCAGCACAATTTTATTAACTAAAACTTACAGATTTTCTTTAAACAAATGAACCTAACCAATCATAGTATTGTCTTTTATTGACCAAAATAAAAGACAATACTATGATTGGTACCAATAAAACAATTTTTTACCGGATTGAAGTTATGTATTTACAATTTTTTTTCATAATTTTAAATTTACCCGTCGTTTCGCGGGCGTTCAAGAAGATTCAGCAATTCCTAAGACCAATCAAAAGTAACACCCCGTTGCAAGATGCAGGGATATACAAACTGGATTGCGACTGTGGCCTGTCTTACATAGGGCAAACTAAACGCAATATGTCCAGCAGACTCAAAGAACACATTGCGGACATAAGACATAGACGACACACAAAATCAGCAGTCTGTGAACACATACTAGTTAGGCCTAATCACTACATACGCTTTGACCAACCGAAAGTACTTGCGAAAGAAAAAAGATTCTTCCCAAGATTAGTACGCAAAGCCTCAAATCAAAAATCACCCCAATTTCATTAGAGAAGACGGCCTAAAATTGTCAAATACCTGGGAACCAATAATATCCAAATTAAAATCTCAAGATAAACGTCTTGAAAGCCCGCGAAACGTCGGTTAAATTTAAAATTATGAAAAATAATTGTAAATACATAACTTCAATCCGGTAAAAAATTGTTTTATTATCTAACCAATCATGTTTAAGCAGAAGTTTCTAAAATATAAACATTGATTTATGAAAAATATATTTTCAATAAACGTTTGTAGTATCTGTCTGTTCGAAAGCTCCGCTACGGTGTTTACAAAACTGTTTATATGAATCAATCAAAACATCCCCCAACAATGTTTTAAATAAAAACAAAAATCAATGTCTTTTAAATATTTTAACAGTCCATAGCATTCCATTAAACGCGTTTCGAATTGATTTTTTCATCCTCGCAACACCCTTTCACATCAGCTAATGGCGTGCGTTATGCTAGGGCTTGATTAAGACGAATATGTTTTATGATAAAGTGTTAAATTATTCAGTTATTTTACTAGAAAAGATATGCTTGAAGCCACACAGGATTTTGTGAATTAAGATTAAAAGAAAGAAACATTTCTAATATTGTATGTATAGAAGTAATATATCATTAGAGCTACCTAGTGTCTCAAATCTATTCTTTGTGTTATCGTATAATGTAAATGTTGTAGTCTCTCGATTTCCTGTCCATATAAGATAGGACTTCATTCCAGGATTTAATCTCTTGTAATAAAACATTTTTAATATCAATTATTTAAACTATACATATATACTATTTCTGTAGGCATTATTAATAATAAATAATAAATAATAAATCAGTAATAGAGCAGTGTTGGCCTAGTGGCTTTAGCGCGTGGCACTCATCCCTGAAGTCATAGGTTCGATCCTCGGCTATGCACCGATATACTTTGTCTATGCGCGCATTCAACATTCGCTCGAACGGTGAAGGAAAACCGTGATCATGAAACATACAGGAATCTGAGGCCAAGACCTAAAAAGGTTATAGCGTCACAATTTTTTATTTTCACAGCCGGGGATCGAACCTACGACCTCAGGGATGACGCATGCTGAAGCCACTAAGGCAACATTTGTAAATATGAAAATACTTGTTTTAATAGGAAAATAACAGAAATAGCATATAAATTTAACTGACCTGACTAAATTCAACTCCAAGTACAAGACTTAAATTTTAACTTTAAAACTTAAATTAGTTTTAGTTAATTATAAAAATATAATGTATTGTTAAACATAATAAGACAATGTTATGAAACAGCCACTGAAGTAAACACTTGCGGTTTTGGGCGTCTAGTTTTGTTAATTTATTAAGTTTTTTGTGCAAATTGCACAAGACACAGACCAGATGGTGGGACGAAACTTAACACTTGTGGCATGCGCATGCGCAGTTTTTGTGCAGCTTTTTGTCGAAACGGAAAGACCGTTTGGTTTCCTATGATTTATGGAGTCGCGGATTGAGATGGGAATACCGCAAATTAAAAATAAATATGTAATACTGTTTTCTCTGGTTTTGCTTCGTTTGATTTTTTATAATACTAGCGGTTCGACAGACTTTGTCCTGTACACACGTCTTAAAATTACAAATATCTAAGTACACCAGTCTCGAAACACAATAAAAAACTTCATCAAATTCGGTCGACTTAGGAGTTTAATTACAAACAAACTGACAAAAGACATGTAAAGGTTTCAGGCATGTTAAAATTTAAATTGTTTAATTTTACGAGTTAATAATCTAGTAAAGTTGACAATTTCTATACATATTCATTCTGTAAAAGATGTTAAAAACTAAATAAATAATGCTTTTAATTTAAATATATTTATGTAAAATATTTCTTGTTGTTTTATGTCATTCCTGGCACCAATTTTTTATAGATTAATTCCATTCCGATTGGCGGTTGTTGATAAAGAGTTTTTAATTACTGATGTGAAACTTTTTTCTTGTAGTTTTTATATTCTAGTGGAGTTGGTATTAGTTTAAAAAAAATGCTATTTCCAAAACATTATACAAAGAGCACTTTCTTAGAAAACGGTACTAGCGACATCTAGTGTCGGATAGCTGAAAAAGTTTGAATTGTATTCTAAAAAAATATTACTAACTTCTGTTATAAATTTTTTTTTATCTATGTCTTGAACCACTGCCTATGTTTCTTAAGGTATGGAAAAGTATTTTGCTCATTTTATTTATGTATTTCTAATCTAGTACTGTTTAAAAATCTAGTTAGTCTATCTTTCTGGGTCATTTACTATACTAAGATTATTTAATTAATACATTAATTAACCAATAAGTCAATTAGTTCAAAAAAATTTGTTGTTGACTTTCCAAAATACTCGGGTGACTGATTCCTCCGGGCTAAAACAGCCTCCGCACAAGGGACTGTCTGTCGCGTTTTATATGTGTAAGAAGGAGACAGTGGCCCGTAATTGTCCCTATCAATATTTTAAGATTAAGTATGTTGAGTCGCTTAAATAACCAGTAAAACAGGCGTGGAAATAATATAGCTCAATGGTGTAAGACACCGTGACATGACAGTGGTGTTCACAAATTCCGCGCCCAAGTTATGGCAATATTTCAAAATAATTTGCCAGTTATTATGTTGCCATGACAACTATTACTCTCTGAACAACACTTATAAATTGCAGCGTTAATATCATAGACATACATACGCCAATAAAGGCATCAATCATCATTGGATAATTGGAATCATTGGATATTGTGTCGCATGCCCATTAATAAAGGACTTAGATAATCGTAAAAATAACACACGTTTTTTGAGTACCCACATGTAGAAATCAGATCAATAAAAATCAGTGTTGCCAGTAGACCGCAACAAAACGTGCCATCTTCAGAACATACGGGCGTATTATATGCAACACTTGTCTATGAAGTATAGGGGTAAGTGTCTCTTTGTTTTCGCGGCATTAGAAATAAGATTAGAAGATTTCTAATGTTCATGTAATTCAAAAATGTTGAACGTCAGAAACACCAATACAAAATATATAATTATCAAGATTCTGATACCTGTAGATTGCTAAAATTTAGGTTTTTTTTTTATTTCAGGAGGCAAACGGGCAGGAGGCTCACCAGATGTTAAGTAATATCGCTGCCCATGGACACTCACATTGCCAGAAGGCTCACAAATGCGTTTCTGAGAATTGCCGTTGGTAAACCAACATTGTTGGTTGGTTGTTTACAAAAATATAGTTTTTTTTCTCTTGAATTATCGGATAAAAGTGGACGCTATGCAAAAATTGTTACCAAATTATGTTCCAACAACACATAAATTTATGTTGTAATTTTTAATATGTTTGCAAATAAATAAATGTTATTGATTTTTATACATTCTCAAAAAGCCATCAAATTTGAATTTTATTCTTTACATAAAAATATACTCATAACAAAAAAAAAAAAGGGGGGGGGGGGGGGGGGGGAAAAAAAAAAAAAAAAAAAACGGGGGGGGGGGGGGGGGGGGGGGGGGGGGGGGGGGGGGGGGGAGAGGAGGGGGGGGGGGGGGGGGGGGGGGGGGGGAAAAAAAAAAACCGGGGGGGGGGGGAAGGGGGGGAAAAAAAAAAAAAAAAAAAAAAAAAAAAAAAAAAAAAAAGGGGGGGGGGAAGGGGGGGGGGGGGAAGCCTACTTTGTAAGGGGGGGAAAAAAAAACGGGGGGGGGGGGGAAGGGGGGGGGGGGGGGGGGGGGGGGGGGGGGGCAAAAAAGGGAAAAAAAGGGGACACGCAATTTATATATATTGAGATTATATACAAATAACGCTGTCTTGGTCATTAATTTAATTTTGCGTTGAAGTATTTTTTATTTCAAGTCATATTTGATTAACGTAAGAGGCAAGCCTACCTGACTTTGTATGACTGAAAAGTTCAACCTTGTATATCCCTTCTGAGGAAAAAAAAAAACCATGGGCTTTTTTTTTTTTAGGAAAAGGGGTGATGAAGGCGTAAAATTAGATTAATACTTCTCTATAAATCTTTCTTTCATACAAAAACCGTTTACATTTATATTGTTGAAATGTGCTCTATCTATGAACTATTGTATCAAACACACCGCAAGCAATTAGTCGTAATTTCGTTATCTGAAGCAATGGGGGTGACAGATGCGCGATATTATCTGTGGTGCCCTCCGATGCGCACGAGCCGAATTACAATATGCACTTAAGGGGAAGCTGCGAAACTATAAAACTCTAAGGAATATTTATTTCCAACATACAAATATACAGTATTCACAATATTCTTAACCTATATAATAATAATAATTAGAAATGGGTATATAAAAAATTGAAACAAATTTAAAAAGTTTTATCCCGTGTGTATCTTGCAGGCAGACTTTCCACGCTGTATTGCGATACTTATTCGTTGAGCGAGAAAAGCACCAGCTCTAGGGTCACTAGTACTATCTAGCAGAAATATTATTTAATTACACTACATATTATGCAATTTCTAAATTGAAAGTAATCTAATACGGAAGGGCTGATTCGAATTAATAATCCTATCAAAATTCAGCTAATTTTCATCATAAAATCCGGATGTTTTTCAAAGATCACGAGAACAAAAAATCATTAAGACGAATACAACTGTTGTCTATTATATAACGGTCATTTGACGCTAAAGAAGTCCCCGTGGCAACCCAAGCCGAGGTCCGAGACTCGCAGGAGACGCTCTGTCGCTAGTCGCGAGAAAAGACCGGCCGAGTGGAGCTGTCTAGGTCTTTAAGGCCAACAGCGAGATTATATTTCTAAAATCGTGTTTTCAAATGAATCTATTTAATATTAAGTGACATTTACCCGCGCTTACTGCGAAGACCTCGTACCATGAAACGCGTTATCGAAGTTATTCCGGCCGCTAAGGATATATAGAACAACTTGATCTTAGCCACTAGGGCTTTGGGGCCAGTCAGTGGTTAGACTGGTTAAGGATCTTTCCTTTAGTTTGGTGGATAACATGAAATGCTTCCCCTTAATTGATCTACGTGTCCATTAAATACGTTATCTACGTGCCCACAGTTGTATGGTGACAGTTTTAATTTATGCACAAACAGACAAATCGATCGTGATACAACACGAATTCTTCTTAAAATATATACATATATGTATATATAAAGGTTGAAATAGAATTGGCTTTGTTTAATGCTAAAGTTTTTCTCATATAATACATGGTATCAAGCTCTTCATCGATTCATAAACTTTATTCATGACAGAAATATGGCTGTGACAAAATTGATCTACCGGAACCCCTGCAATTTTTTTATTTGTAATGATTTGTCCGTTATCGTCAAAGTACAATTTTGTTTTTAACACACTATTGTTTCGAAATAAAATTATTTTGATCTCTATTATAATTCTTTTAAAAATCTTTTTTTGTCTATTTTTTGGAGCTATTTTCAAACCCGAAATATTCCAAATCAACACATGAACCGAGTTCAAACAAACAAACAAAAGGAGAGAATAATAACATGTTTAAAGTAAATATTTAAATTAAATTTAAATAATGTGCAGATGTTCAAATTCATGAATGGTAATTTATTTAATATAAAATAACTGGGCAATTAATTTAATAAAGTACTTTAAATGTTAATCAAAACTATTGTAAAATGCGTTTTTTGTTGATATTTTTGAGGTCACTTGTTCAAGAACTCATAAGTTTTAGAATTATCGACTATGACTTAATTCAAATTTAGATCTTTAGATATTTATTTATTTACATAGACAAATATAAATTCTTATTGAGCAGTATTTTCCTAGTGGCGTCGTGTGACCCTCATCCCTGAGGTCGTAGGTTCGATCTCCAGCTGTCACCAATAGACTGTCTATGTCCGCAATTAACATGCGCTCGGACGGTGGAGGAAAACATACTGAGGAAACCGGCTTGCTTTAGACGCAAAAGTCGAAGATTGGAAAATTATAATTAAACAGAAACAGAAATCGTGTAGCGCCATTGATATATTAATTCTTGGAGAAATCACCCAGATTTAAAAACATCTCCTATACCTAATCAATCAAACGACTGTCAATTGTCAAAAGCTCAATGTTGAGTTAATAAATAAACACTTGAATGAATTCTTTAGATTACTGTATGGGTAATTATAATTTAACACTAATAAACCTTAAGGGTACAAAAAACCTCCCCGTTCTAGCCATCTGGGCCATTAAATGTGGGTTGCTGTGTCATGCCAATTAAAAGTGTATAATTATAAGAAACCCTTCGGTATTGTCTTTTAGCTACGTTTTTTATATGAAGAGGTTTTTTTATAGAACGGAGCAAACAGGACAGGAGGCTCATGTTGGAGGATGTTAAGTAATACCGCCGCCCATGGACACTCGAGTGCGTTGCCGGTCTTTTAAGAATTGGTATTGATAATATGTATTCATGAAATATACGTAAGTCTTCGTATATTCTACCATTGTAATGTAATAATTTCGTATAATTTAACTGAAATAAAAAAATTAATACAACCTGATTGCCAGGAAAATGTATTTTTTAGCGAAGGCTGACTTATTATTTTTGTGCGCAATAAAGTAACAAACTAGCTAACCAGTGGCGCTACAACCTTTTTAGGTCTGGGCCTCAGATTTCTGTATCTGTTTCATGATTTGTAAATCTAATAGACAAGTAGGTGATCAGTCCCCAATGCCTGACACACGCCGTCGAATTTTTGGGCCTAAGGCAATGTCTCACGATATTTCCCTTTACCGTTTGAGCGAATGCTAAAAGCGCACAAAGACAGAAAGTTCATTGGTGCCGGGGATCAAACCTACGACCTCAAGGATGCGAGTCGCATGCTGAAGCCACTTGGCCAACACTGCTTAATTTTGTATATTCTACTAAATTAAGACCTAACCGTTTGGATTGCCTGGAAAATGTCATATTATATTTTGAGTGCAATAAAGTAAAAATATACAAACATACCGTTGTGTTTTGAGAGATAGAGAAGAGAGAGTCATCAGGTTTTTAACCTGGTCTACTACTTCTAGGTGACATTTAGACAGTTGGGGAAAAATGTAATAAAATTATATGCACAATTTTGGTAAATGAATGATTACGATCGCTGCGCACGCGCAACCTATCTTCCTAATTAATTCAGCAGACACCCGCCAGGTGGCGTGGCAGATGGACACACATTTGAATTTAGAATAATGTCATTATAATTTTGTGGTTGATAACCTTTTGATATCAAAATAAATTGAAATATTTTGTCATATATTTTTGGAGTTCACAAATATAATATTACGTGTAATTTCATTTGGAAAAATTCACGTATTACATAGTAATGATGGCCTATTTAAAATTAATATAATCTTATGTGATAAGTAGTAACAGCAGGGATGCTAGCAGTGTTGGGCTAGTAAGGCACTAGCCCAACACTGCTCGTGCGACTCTCATCTCTGAAGTCATAGGTTCGATCCCCGGCTGCGCATCAATGGACTTTCTTTCTATGTGCGCATTTAACATTCACTCGAACGGTGAAGGAAAACATCCTGATGAAATCGACTTGCTTTAGACCCAAAAAGTCGACGGCGTGTGTCAGGCACTGATTGCTTGCCTATCAGATTCAGACAGATCAGAGATTGACAACAGATCTGAGGCCTGAGGCCCAGTCCTAAAAAGGTTGTTTGTAGCGCCACTGATTTTTTTTCAATATATTACAAGACATGTGACAAATAATGCAAGAAATACACGATAAACTCAAACTCAAAATAACTTTATTCAGGTAACCAAGTATAAGTGTACTTGAACGTCAACAGAAAGGATGTTAAATTGATTCTAAACTTAAATTTACGTTCGCAATAGGGCGTAGCGGGCAAGAAGAACTGGCAACAAACTCTTCGCCACTCTTTTTAATTGCCAAAATGTGTAAATTATTATAAATTCGTATTCATTTACTATACGAATTTTTAATTTGATTTTATTTCTGCCGACATTTATTAGTTACGGCCTCAATTGTATTATTTCTTAGTAAGTGTTTGTGCGTAATTTGAACTATTTCAAGTATTAGTATATTATCAATCTAACCTCTTATTGTTTCCATACTAATTTCCTCCGAATCCATACGAATGACAATTGTGTGCATGTGTGCGTGCGTAAGAATATATTGAGACGAGATATATCTGGGCTTATTATTTTAATATAAAATTGTGGCACCGAACCGTTCTTTATGGTATATCAAAAATTTTTACATTTCCACATTCACTAGCTTTAATATATTAGTAATTATTAATTATTAATATTATTAATATTATTAATTATTTAAAAATATTGCAAGTGTAAAGACGAAAACTGAAAAAAATATTTAATTATTATTAACCCGGTTTAATCTGGTTTTAACCGTCCAACGAAGCCTCCATAAGGCACAGAAGCATTATTAGGTACTTTTACGCTACTCAAAACGAGCCCTCTAATTATCGCTATCTCAGATCTAAGACAGTAACCCACCGCAGACGAAGCCAGGTGCATGTATTATGGTTGTGTTAACATCTGGTAGTAGAGTCAATATGCTATAGACTTCCTTATGAACTCTTGTAAAGTAATGTTTTGTCTCTGTCTCTCAAAATTTAGCCTTTATGAATAAACATGTAAAAAAGATGCCAGAACTTTCTCGATCAATGTTCTTTCTGGTAGGAAAAAGGTGATCGGCTACTGAGTTCTTCTTCTGTGATTTGACAACGTGATTGATTTGCTTTAACTCTCGTCATGATGTGAATAAAGTGAGGGTCAGCGGTGAATCCCAAAAAAAAAATTTATTTTCTTTAATTAATTACTACTACAATTATTGAGAATTATTTATTTGGCCCTTTATGAGGTGCACCTCATAAATAATCTAGATTATAGACTTAATACCATTTGAGAATTTTACCGGTCCTAATCTAAAGAAATCGTAATTAAAGATTATTGGAATAGTACCGGTGTACCGAGCTGTTCCTTTTAGCTTAATCAATGTATCGCAGAGGAGTAAATGTGTATAAGGAATTAATCTATAGGGACCAAACTTTTACAATTTGTTTTAATTTAAACATAGTAATAATAATTTATTCCATTTAGAAATACATACTGTGTGTCATTTATAGTACCTCTCAGAGTACAACTAAAGTGGCCCGGCCGCAGAGGCAAGCGGATTTTAATACCAACGACCCAAATATATGAACACTTTCCTCCAACTTTGGTATTGTCTCCCCCTCATTGGAGTGACGCTCTTAGACGTGATTTTTAATTGTACTGACGTGAGTAAAGATTTAGCTGGAGCCTCGAAGATACTGTACCTGCTGCCTCGCAACTTGCGATAAAGTATGAACTTTTCGATTCTTTTAATCTTATAAATAATAATTCCCTTTAGGGTCCTTAATACAACTTACGACTAATTTTAATATGCAACAACAAATAAATAAACAGGTGCATTACGTACACTTGTTTCCCTTAAGAATGAAGGAAAAACGATAAATCAAGCAAGTTTGAAAAGGCCGGCGACACACTTGCCCTCTGGTATTGAGAGTGTCCATGGGCGGCGGTATCACTTAGCCTCGTGCCCGTTTGCACTGTTCTATAAAAAGACACATCTATTCTATGGAAAACCATCTAACATTTTTAGCTCTATGGCCACTTCCTTGCGTAACTAAGACAAGGGCTAAAAACCAATTTGCCGGACACCTGGACACACCCTTAGATTGTGGGGTCATAATTTACGGCCAACGTAAATCCTTTAAGTCATTTTTCGTTAGCTTTAAACTATTTTCAAACCTTTATATTTATCTTGTAACAAAGCGAGAAATTCTGAGAGCGATAGCTACTTTACCGCGTGGTTACAAGATGGCGATTCTTTAGCTGCCCTGCGATTCTGTAACCCACTTTTCGAACTCACACAGCGGTTTTCGTGGGAAAACGCTGTATAGTTTATTTTATAGAATGCCAAATCATAAAATGACTGCTTCACGCCGATGCGAAAACCGCCGCAGTTCCTAATGAAAGCGCTAATAAATTCTATCGCTTTGAATATGCAAACTAAAAAATGCAGGAGCGGGGAAGTAGGGCGTAAGAACCTACTTATAATTTGTTGTAAGGGTAATGTTTAACCATAAATATATAGTGATATTTTTTTATTTATGAAAGCTGAATAATTTTTTGAAGTTATACTTCTTTTGGCGAATAATTTTGAGAGTAAATTTTTACGATGTGCGCGCACATCTTCACAAGAAACCGACACCCTGAAGTTAGCTAATAGTCAACTTTTAGTTTTTTCTAGCAAATCGAAGAATAAATTTTTTTTGAAAAGATTTTTATCTTGTTACGCCAAAGAAGTATAACTTCTGACACGTGTACATAACATAACTCACGTTTTTTTTAAATATTAAATAATTTGTTCATCACCTTTCTTTGCGACATATAATTTTTTAACCTAAAGATTGTTCTGATAGCTAGCACATTAGTCAATATGATCAATTTGGCCTGTACACCAACTGTGTAGACTGTGTAGGACTATCCCAATTAGTTACTATGGATACCACTTCTTAAAAACCTCGCAACCATGGTAACAAAGATGGCATCATGAAGTTCTTTTTTGTCAACTTAAATATACATATTTTCAAGTAAGCTTAATATAATAATACTAATAAAAAGCATTAGTGTAAGTTGCGTTAAATTAGCATACCACAAATGGCGTGCGCCGGCGCGTGCGATGCGTTAAATTTATACGACGTATGCGCATAATGACACATGATGTTTTGGTAATGATGTAAAAGTCCAAAACGATAAAGCTTTCTGTGCTTTTGTACATTTTTTTTTATAGAACAGGGGGCAAACGGGCAGGAAGCTCACCTGATGTTAACTGACATGGACACTCTCAATGCCAGAAGGCTCGCGAGTGCGTTACCGGCCTTTTAAGAATTGGTACGCTCTTAATTGAAGGACCCTAAGTCGAATTGCTTCGGAAATACTTCAGTGTGCAGGTTCAACGCTCAGTTGTGGAACGACGAACGGCGAGGTGATGCGGGTGGAATTTCGTATTCTGCCTCGACGTCCGATGATGAAACTCAGCTGCAGGTAATCATCCGAACAACTCCTATGAAGACTCTCCATGGTAAATGCGGTAGAAGATGCAGAGTGACCCCACATCTCTACGCAATACCAAAGGATCGGAGAGGGATTGGTCGTCGACGATTCGAACCGCTCTTTGTTGAATACGGTCAAGTGGAAACTGGTACTGGGGAGACCCTGACCAGAGGTGTGAACAGTACTCCATGTGGGGCCGATTTGGAAAAGGATCGTGCAGCCAATTGGAGCGAAAGGATCAACACTATAGCAGTGCCCCTTGTGTGCAGTCCTTAGCTTTATGAGTTGATGGCGTTCAGAATTTAAAGAATACATAGACACTATAGCAGTTTGTTGTTTTTTGGGGGGGGGGGGCCCCCCCCCCAAAAAGGGGGGGGGGGGGGGGGGGGGGGGGGGGGGGGGCGCCCCCGGGGGGGGGGGGGGTGGCCCCGGGGCGTTGTGGTTCTTCTTCCAAGATCTACTCTGCATTTACCCTTTGTTGTTTGTGTCCATGCCCCATAAAAAAAGAGGCAAAGCCCCCCGGGTTTTTTCGACATTTCTTCTCAGGGGGGTCAGTTAGGAAAAGTCGACTTCATCTAGCTTAGGAAGACTTTGTAAAAGCCTATTATCTAACATTCTATTTCTTATGTCCCCAATGTAACATTATGTAACAACAATCGGTACATTATTGATTGAGATTGTTTAAGGGAGAAATTACACATCCACAGGACTTACCTACGTGCCTATTAGATTGAAAAATGATCATGAAATAGATTCAAAAATCTGACACCTAAATAGGTTGTACCGTCACTGATTTATTTATTTATTTTTTAGGAAGAAATTACTAGTAAATCTTCTAAACATATAATGCAAAACTGAAATTCCAATTCCAAATAATTTTAATAATCAAATAGTAGGAGTCAGTGGAGACGAGGTCTATTGCAGCTCAAACTAAAATGTATCATGTTTGTATCATTGAATTTGAAACAATAATTTGTATCACCTTTATCCCAATAAGAAGAACATCTGCATTCACGTACAGATGCGGAATAACAATGGCCAATCAAAACGGCGCGGGCGCACCCTTCGCAATTAACGGTGCTTGTCTGTTCAAAAAACATATAATTAAACGATTGTTATGACAAAATGATAAATTACCTTCTCTATAGCACGTGTTAAGCGGGGTTAAGTTATAACAATGTTTTGTAAAGATTTAAAGGTAAACTTGTCTTGCTGGATTGTAACTTGAGGGGCAGGAATGTAAAACAAAAGATGGCGCGTTTCGTTTTATTGTGAATTGTCAATAGCTTTTCTTATTGGATCATATCATAGATCTTTTATTGCCTCTCCATTACTGGTTGGCCGTCAGTGTCTTGTGCCAGATGCAGCAACTCTTTCGCAGTCGCAATACCCGTCCACTCCTTAACGTTGCGACGCCATGATTTCTTCCTTCTACCAACATGCCGTTTACCCTGGATTTTACCCATTAGTATAATTAATTGAAGGAGGTGGTCATGTCGTAACACGTGGCCAAGGTATGCAACTTTCCGTCATTACTTTTCTGTTTTACATTGAACCTTAGATAACTTCTTTCTTATCTAATTTTATTAGAAAAAAAAATTAGCGGCAACACAACATTTTTAGGTCTCAGATTAAATTTCCGAATTTGTTTCATGATCATCTGTGAATTTAATAGGCAAGTAGGTGATCAGCCTGTGCCTGACACACGCCGTCGACTTTCTGGGCAACGAATCTCACCATGTTTTCCTTCACAGTTCGAACAGTTTTAAAAGCGCACATACACCGAAAGTCCATTGGTGCACAGCCGGGAATTAAACTCAGGGATGAGAGTCGCACGTCGGAGCCACTAGGCCAACACTGCACAATTCAATTTTAGTATCTACGCATATACATAGTAGCGCGCGCTTGTTTTATTTTCTTATTTAAAACATAAATATGTAATTCACTTGCTAACTCTTAGTTAGTGAATTACATATTTATGTTAACGTTAAATCTTGACGTGACATTTCTTCAAAATCAACGAAGAGAGAGGATCGGTAGTTACTCTATAATATATTAAACATACTGACCACTAATAAAACCAGTACTAAATACTATCTTATTATATAAATATTCATAATACAAACAAAATAAAAAATAAAATACACAACATTAAGTTCCGTATTCAAATCCGAGTTTATCTAGTCTCAAGATCTGTCAAATCATTTAGGTACTTTCTTGAGGTTGAGAAAAACAGTATAATACAAATCCCTACAAAAAGAGTAGTGCCCGCGTTTGAATGGCAGATGAGTCAAAAAGATCCTAACTTGGAATGGCTCAGTGGAAAAAAAAGGAGAGGATGCCAATCAGAAACCTGGGAAGATGAAATAAAAAAACCGGGGTAAAGGGAAAATAGTAGAGAAGATGATAGACAATTGGAAGAATTTGGAGGCGACATTCAGTCCGTCGGAGGTAGTGTACTAGTGTTGACTATAATGTAACTTAATAGTACTAACTAGTAAGATTATGATCTGTATTTCAAGGCTTTGTAATACCAGTTTATCCAAAAACTTGCGCCTTCTTAGAAAACATTAGCCAAGATAACTAATTGTTTACCTCAAGAATATATAAGGGGCTAGGTAAAAACTAATATAATATCTATCCAAAGAATATCTGTGACAATTATTAAATGTTTTGGAATGCAAAAATATATCATAATACAATTATAAATAAAAATATGGATAGGAAATAAAAAACCAACAAGAATTATAGTACGCCTTAGAAGAATGCATGAGCCAAGACGCAATTCTTATACAATGCCAAGGACTAAACGTAAGCAACGGTATATCGAACAAACCATAGAAACTAAATGGCCTGGTTAAACAAATGTTAGAACTTTATTTTTTTGCCATATACATACATTCATTACAAACATAATGTTAAAAATAAACCGTCCTTTACTGTTCGGTTCATATTACATTTCTTAAATTGCGGTCTCTTTATATTAATTAGATACCAATGTCTTTTTATAATCGTATAGCATGTAAAGAAATATAAATATCGAATTTCGAGAACGACGGAAAATTAAAATAAAACCCGAATGTTGACCGGAAGATTTCCAGAATATTAGTCACTGCCATGATTCCCATATGACTCATACCTATCTTTTATACAGGAATGTTAAAATTGTAGGATAATGTATCTCTCTCAATTTATGGAAGTTGCCCACGAATTCTCGGAATAATATAATTATCCACTGCCGCTACAACCCTTCCTGGGTAAATTCTGATTTTATAAAAAAAAAATGGTGCGTGTACTTATGTACGCGCGTAAGAAGTTATACTTCTTTGGCTTTCTTTATTTTTTTAAACATTAAATAATTAATAATAAATATTTAGCGTTAATATGTAATTTAACAATATTTAATATTTAGTATATTATTCAATTATTAATTAATATTAATAATAATTATTATTTATTATATTATTAATTCAATTTAATAACTAGGTATGTTTCATAACCTTTTAACTAAGTAACAATAGGTCTTTGTGAAAAAGCATTGCTAAATTTCTATGAAAAAATAATTAAAACTCCTTTATTTGTTTAAAAGGTACTACAAATGTCATTATGGTCATTCAAAATTCTTGGCATAGCTGCTAACGTCACGCTTATTCTATTTCTTTTTACTTGTTGATTGTCTTATTCCCATCTCGCTCGCGCACGCTCGGCGCCCATACTGATAATTTTGTGTCACGGTGCATCGTAAAATTTCACTCTCATAAATTTTTCATAATGCGCCTAAAGAAGTAAAACTTCAAAAATTAATTAACTTGAAAACTTCGGCGTGTATTTTTTTAGAAGCAATTGTTTCTTAGGTAGCTGTAGGATACAATCATACAATGCCCTTCGTGTTTTGTTCAATAATACGTTAAGGATGTTGATGAGGCTGTCTACAATGTTAGGTTTTGCAGGTGTGGAGTGATTTGTTACGAATCATATTCGAACTTATCAAATTAGCTAAAGAATGGCTTTTTATTCAGCCAGTGTCCGCGAAATTTAGTTTCCTTATGTTGAATTTTCTTTTCAAATTAACAGTTGAGTATATTTTGTCTGTAAATACATGATAATATTTACAATTAAATAATCTTCCAATGCCGATAACTATTCTGTCTATTAAATCCTAAATATCACTTCAAAATGCGTTAAGTAGTTTTCTAAGTTTTTGGGCAAAGTAGTAACTTTACTGTTTATTTTTCTACTATTATACTACTATATTCGATTTGACATATTGTTAAGGGATCTTCCCTTAGCTGACTTTGATAATCAATATTTATAAAGACTAAAAAATAAAACTAAAAAAATATCATAAATTCCATTTAATAAAGCGTATCAAAGTACCTTATACATAAACTTTCCAAGAGTTAATTTAATAACAATTTTTTTCAACTATTTTGCGATACTATTTATAACTACTTTTTTACAAGTAACAGATTAAAAACACATTATACAAAACTAATCTATAACGTATAAATTGTGTGAATATCTCTACAAAATAAGTCAAATAGGCTCTAGGTTCACCTGTCAAAACATTTTGACAGGACAAATTCGCGCCTAAATTGATTTATGAATCATTAGAGACTTGATTAAATGCAACAACTTAAGGCTATGGACTTAATTAAATTACACTCTATGGACAGTTTAAGGGACATTCATAGATTGCAGAGATCATAGACTAGATTCTACATAGTATTTATTTAGACAGGCCTGAATTTAAAAATAGAACGAACAGTTCAAAAATGAAACGAGAGATTTTCGGTTGATTATTATTATTGGTACGAAATGCAATCTGTTGTCTCGTTTTTAAACGTGTAAAACCAGAAGGCAGCTATTTACGTAGTTTATTTATGACAATTGATTAATGACATACACAGCCATATAGCTGCCGGTTCGGGTAAAGGTTAACACTAATGTTTTAACCACTTTTAATATTTTGTCAAACTTAGTAGAGGTTTTGTTATGCCGTTCAAAATACAATTGTTTACAACTATTTCTACAAACTAATAAAACAATCAATGTTAAGTGACAAAAGGGATTAAAATGTTTACAATATAGGTTATCTTAAAACATGACGTTAAAATTGGCGCCAACGTGGCCATAGATAAAACGGTATACGTAATGTATGTATTAATGACACTTTAATGACATGTTCGTTTGTAACAGATTAAAAATCGACTAACCGAATTCATTCTCTTTTTGAAATATATAAATGGGATTTCATGCATGACAAAAATTACCTATTTCATTTTTCAAATAAAAATACATTTTACATATCTTTAAAGAAGTTAATAGCTGTAAGCTGTAAGAGATCAATTGAATATGCAATAAAAGCTATTTCACTAAGACTACGTTAATTTAATAATTTTTATTCGATAATTTTGCCAATATAGTTAATTTTTTCTAGAATAATTTTTTGCCCGTATTCAATAAGTACCAGAGATTTTACATATGTTCGGTATACTTCTGTAATAATATTCGAACAATGCTACGAATGGGCTATTTGACAGTTGACTCATATTGTGTAATCTGTATAAAATTAAAAATATTGATTTTTAAACGTCAGTCACGTGACAAAACTGTGACAGATTAGCCGAATCAACGATGCTATATTATGCCAGCAGTCTTCGTCTTTCTAATCCTAATACTATTTTGTTTAAATATATATATATATATGTATGTTTAATTTAATATAGTTAACACGTCAAATTATTGACGTTTGTTTATGTGCTTAGAACGTCATAGGGACTGGTGCGACGCCATCTTGTATTTAGAATTTTTTAAATTATATAGGTTTTAATATCTTGTCAAATAGACCATTGTTATTCAAAGGAACCGTGTTTAACTATAGTTTAGTTCTAAATACACCCACAAAGCGCTGCTTACGTATTCTAAAAATGTATCGTGACTATTAGATAATATCACGATGTATGACGTGTAATAATTACGACTGGTTCTTTAAACATACGGGCGTTAATCTACGTTTATAATACAATTTCTATTCATACTAGACAGTTCTTCATACATGTAAGAAATGTATGAAAAAGTCAGTCCAGTACAATATATATCCATTATATATCTCTTGAATAATTTAAGGTAATAACAAATTCAGCTAATTCTCCTTATCCGATGCCGGGTCAGCGTGTTTTCTTAACGTCCAGTAATCTGAAAAGACAAAAAAAAATATTAAAATTTGTCATGAGAACGACAACAAATGGTGGTTATGAATTTTACTAATCTTCGTACATTGCGAATAAACATAATAAGATCGCGAAGTCAGTGTTGCCAACTTGGGGGTTTTCTTCCAAGTTTAGGAGGAATCAATATGTTTTGGGTGGTTTTTGGGAGGTACATTTGTTGAAGGGTATTTTATACAATAGTCTACACAAATCGCTACAGTTCATGTCCTGTGTCGTATATTTGTTTGTATTTTTATTAAAATAATGCTATATTATTATTGGTAATTTACTTATTACTGATCGAACTTTGAGGAATGCATTCCGTGCATTATTATGTTAATTTTTAATATACAGCGAAAATCTATATTATAATAATAAGAAACTTGTATACTATATTAAAATCATCTAATTAATACAATAGTTATACAATTTGTATTAACTGCTTATACAGAGAAACTAGACATGTGCCAGGCATAGAGAATCACCTCGGTTCTTGTCTATGAATAAAAATGAAAGAAAAATTGTGGCCAAAATCCATAAAGGATTGTAGTTATATTATAATTGTCTGTCTCGTGGCGGTAAATGTGCATTTAGGTGTCATTGGACTATTGAAATTTATTATAGGCATTAGCATATTCGAACATAATCTTGTTTTTCAACTGCAGTCAATCTATTCGTCGATTTTGAATAAATTAAATTGTTGCAAGTTTACGAATAGGTGTTTGTGACCTCTTTAAAAAATATATTAAGTTTGTTTTAGTAAGTATTCAGTATATTTTTATTGGTACCCTACATAGAATAATAATAATAAAAAAAATTGTAATCAGAAAATTAAAAAGTTTGGTCCCTGTGTCCTTTAACGCCATTAAGTTTGGTGATGGAAGAGCTGGGAACTGTGACACAGGTATTTTAACTTAGGGTTCCCAAATCTTACATTGTAATGCATACTGATAGTAAATAAACAACTTTTCGGGTGTCAATAAAGTCAATCTCAAACCAATTTTATTTAAAAGTTAAAAAATAACTTTAAGTTTAACGTTTAATGACGCAGAAAAGTGCTTTTGTTTTATTATGACATTTTGTGCCATACGTCGTGAAGCGTGGTTGCAATTCGTTACAATTTTGGCGAAGAATTTTTTTCCAATCCTTCTTGCCTTAATTTGGATACCGATATGGATAAATTAATTTAATTATTTGATTGAGAGATAAAAAATTTGATACGTTAGAATGTTTTTCATTTATTTATTGCAAATTAGCCAACGAAGGTAATTTTAACTAAATACATGTCCTACTTTGGAACTCCTTACCTCTTGATTATCAGACGAGCTCTTTAAATTTATTTAAGAATCTATTCAATCTCTTCTGCCTCGTAATTAGCTACTAATATACATTGACTATGACTTAATTAATCCTAAGCTTTTACATTTTTATTTGATTAGGGAGCGTTCAAGCATTACGTAACGAATTTTGGGGGGGGGGAGGCTTTTGTAAAACGTTACGATGCGGGGCGGGGATTGAATTACGCGTTATTGTTAGTATTATTTTCGACTTTCCAGTACTTTACACCACATAATGGTAACTTTTAGGTATTAAGAGTCACAGGGTGGTCACGAAACGTTTTACTATTGGGTACAGAAAAACGTTACGGCGTCTTACATGGGAGGGGGGGTGAATAATCTCTAAAAATTGCGTGACGTAATACTTAAACGCTCCCTTATATTTTAGTTAGTATTTCTAGTGACACAGGAAATTTTGTTTTTATTATCTTGTGCACTTCTTGTACTTCACCCTCAATTATTTTTCCATACTAGGGTTGCCTGAAGGAAATCGTTTATTAGTGATAAGGCCGTTTCCTAATAACTTAACTACTATAACATGTTCTTTATCTGTTTGTTCAAGGTATAGAAGTGTAAATATGAGAATGAAACCGCCTGACGAACATTTGTTCTAATTGAAACGTATTCTAGTAATATGATTTCTTAATATACAATACTTTCTTATAAATTCCACAATGCATAACAATAAAGTGAAATAAAATCCTGCGATCTTAGATAAGATTTCTTTAGCTAACACTTTGTAATGCGTGTGAAATCTAACAAAACCTCTGATATTTGAGTAGCATTATCGTAATACAGCATATTACAATTTCCTCATGTAATCTAAGATTTTAAAGGACCATTTCCCGACATAAAACATGGTTGGTATAGTCCAAGATTTAATCCTTGTGACATACTATAGCTAATTATATCTTTAATGAAGTATTTACATGCAGCATTTTCTCAATGTATTGGGATACTTATTCGTTGAGTTGAGAAGAACTTGGCATTCATTTTGATCCCAATTCTTTTGTAAAGTCGTAATATTAAACTCCCATTATTCGGAGAACTAAGTTTAATTGCACATGTAATGTCTCTTTTCATCACAGGGTAAACACAATGTGGCAGAAAGAGACGATAAACTTTAATTCCAACACAGTTTTTACAATTTTCCTAACCTAAATAGTATTAATAATAATAAGAAAATTAAAACAAATTTTAAAAGTTAGTCCCTGAGGCAGTATATCTTGCAGGCAGCATTTCCTCGCTATATTGCAATACTTATTCGTTGAGCGAGGAAAGCATCTCTGGGTTATAGATTAGTTTTTAAAAATGTAATCACGATCATATTTTTTCCATCAAGTTTATAAGTCAATGTTCGATTAAAACGTATACTAAATCATTGCAGTCGCATTTAATTAAAAATCTAAGCAACGGAGCGAGTCGGTAACCTGTTCCACGATCGCCTGACATATTAAAAAAAGGTTGTATTTATTGAGCCCGCTACCTGAGTTACGCGGAGATGTTTTTTTTTTTCTTTCGACAATGGGATATGTTTTTACACCATTTACCGATTGTAAGTTATGGTTTTAAAGAAATGTAACTTGTTGCTTTTGGTAGTAAAAGTACATTGTTGAACTTTCTGAGAAATTAATAAATTTGTTGTGCTTTCGTATGGAAATGTTGCGGCGTCTACCCTGTATTAGAAACACATTTTAAAATTAAATTACCGGCGGGAATTTTACAATTTAAATCAGAGCAATGTTCACTAGTTGCTTCAGCGTGTGACTCTCATCCCTGAGATCGTAGGTTCGTTCCTGGCTGTGCACCAATGGACGAACACAAATTAGCTCGAACGATGAAGGAAAACATAGTGAGGAAACCGGCTTGCCTTAGACTCAAAACAGTCGACAGCGGCACAGGATTACCTAAGTCCTTGCCTATTAGATAAGCATTGATTATGAAACAGATACAGATATCTGAGGCCCAGACCTAAAAAGGTTGTAAGATTTAATATCAAACTATCGACCCTGCTTCGCAAGTGTTACCTGTGACCCGTAAACATTTACTACAGCAATAATAGTCTATAGTGATGTTTTCATTAATTTTGTAATACGATCTTTGTGCTTGCGAATGGTCATTAATTCATGAAATTAAACCTTATTTTGTAACATTTGCTGCAAATAATGCAAATAATGCCCAAAAGGCCCGCAACGCACTCCCGAGCCCTCGGCATTGAGTGTCCATGGGCTCACAACAGTGGGTATGGTGTCACTTAACATTAGGTGACATGTCAATCATACATATACAAACTTCTCTTGTTTTGATTGGGCTTGAATATGGACGTAAAAGTGCCTCTTTGATAGTCCCAAAATGATGTTAAATTAATTTCTAATGAATCTATATAATTATCTCTATATAGGAATATTTTACCTAATTTTCCTTTTCTGTTTATAATGGCATAACAATTTTGATTTATAATATATTAAATTAATAGAAATGTTTAATTTATGTATTCTACTAATAATAATGAGGAAAACCATATTATTACCATTCGATGTCGATATTCTATCTACGACTTGTATTCAATTAGTATATTGATTATAAATAAAAGTGAATTGCACTATTTTATGTTACTAAGCTCAAAACTCGAAGACGACTTCATCATTTTGATAATCCCAAAATGATGTTAAATTAATTTCTAATGAATTTGACGACTCATTGGTCTAGTGGTTAGTACCCCTGACCCCGAAACCATGGGTCCCGGGTTCGATCCCCGGCTGAGACGAACATCGATGTGATGAGCATTTGGTGTTGTGCTTAGGTCTTGGGTGTTTAAATATGTATTTATATGTCTATCTATCAATAGTATGTATGTATATCCGTTGCCTAGTACCCATAACACAAGCTTCACCAGCTTAGCATGGGACCAGGTCAATTGGTGTGAATTGTCTTAAAAAAAAATGTATATAGGAATATTTTAATTTGAAGTTTTTAGTGTGTGTAAAATTACGGCACTCATCAAGTATGTAACGAAAAAAAGCCAATGAATAATTCCTCGAACCATTAACACAATTGAAGTAATCAATGATACCATAGGTTATAACATACCTTCCGCGAAATTATCATCATATGTTTTAAGTATTTGATGATACGATGCGCAATTTATTTTTATTTTACCAGGGGCTCTGCAAATTTTTTAGGTCTGGGTCTCAGGTTTATGCATCTGTTTCATGATCATTTGTCAATCTAATAGGCAAGTAGGTGATAGCCTCCTGAATCTGACCGCACGCCGTCGACTTTTTAGTAATAAGCATGTCGAATTCCCCGCGATGTGTCACCGTTCGAGGGAATGTTAAATGAGCACATAGACAGATAGTCCATTGGTGCACAGCTGGGGATCGAACCTCCAAACTCAGGGATGAGAGTCGCACGTTGAAGCCACTAGGCCAACACTGCTCTACCCATATTTAGAATATTTTGTTCAAACCATATTTATAATTAAATATTTTACCTAATTTTCCTTTCCTGTATATATAACGCCATAACAATTTTGATTTATGATATATTAAATTAATAGAAATGTTTAATTCATGTATATTTCTACTAATAAAGACTTGAGCAAAACATTATTATTAACATTCGGTTTTGACTACGACTAGTATGTTAATATGTAGCTACTAAAAAGGCAGGCTAAGTAAAAAAATCATATTAATGCGAAACGAAGTTCGCGGTTAATAAAAATAACAGTTGCACACACCTTTGATAACAAACCGAGGTTTAAAATAATACCTTTCTCATTGACCGGTTTAATCTTAAACTTTTTCTTTTTGCCAGAATTAACCAGAGTCAATTTTATGGTTGTGCGTTTTGGGATTTCGAAACATTTAAATTATTTGCCATTTAAGATATGTAAATTTAAAAATGTATACACCAATAAATCCTGTGTAGGGTTTCCAAAATATTTTTTGTCCCACAGTATGACCCTTGTGGCGTGGTATACCAGGGTTTGATTTTTATGAGATCACTATAGAAAAAATATATCAACTCAAATGTATTCACAATTACTTAATTGTCAAAACATAAATTAATATGCATTTTTGGCGATGCCCAAAGCTTTTATCATCTTGAATATTGACTATGTATATTATATATATTGATTTTCTAGAAATAAGTTTAATATAGGTTACTTATATTTTCTTCTGCTTTTTGTATTTTTATACATTTGCCAGTTCTTAACTTCCATTCTACGCCCTTGGCTGGCAGTAAATGTAAAATTAGACGCTTTTAATATATACATATTTCTTTTTTGACGTTCATAAGTGAACATTGTGTTACCTATATGAATAAATGATTCTGATTTATTGATTGATTGATTATGGACTTTCTATAAAGTAGTTCTGCAGAACATATAACATTTTCATATTTTTTTTGTGATATTAACAAAAATAAGCTATATCTTATGTGGCAACCCTTTTGATGTTGTAATAATCATTAATTTAATATTGATAAGCATTGTTTTAGGTGCTACATGACTAAAAACAATAAAAAACAAAAGTTTGCTGTTTTTTACTTATTTTTATGTGAATAATATTCAACATAATGAAACTAAAATTTCTGATACAAAATGTGATTTTGAAGGTTAGGCGTCTGTGTCCGGCAAAATGTGTTATAACCCCAAAACCCACAAAGGATGACTATTAGTTATGATTAAGTATTTAGAGTCCATACTAAGACGGTTACAAGTAAAAAATCCACTTTCGGCTCTGTGTTACCAACGCATACTAAGTTTTTTTTCACACGCATCCAGAAAGACCAGAGTGGAGGGCACCAGATCTCGAGGCCGATCCCCTACTCGATGGACCGATCAAGGAAATCCCCTACAGGTCTTACCATCACCCAGGCCAGAGGATGCCGATGCTTTGATTTTCTTATTTGGCGATTACGTCAACAGTAATTATTTACTTTTTTACACATATTACCCACACATTGTCTATGGTTAAAAACGAAATGCACTTTTGAGGATTCCTACAAAAAATTATTACGTTTATGTACTATTATTTCGGAGACCTTTGCTTACTTTTGCTGACAAGAGGAAGGAGGGATATAGATAGGGAGGGAATAGATTCTGCAATCTGCTTACGTAATACTCTCTGCAAATGGAAATGTTATATTATATTTATTTATTTTAAAATTCTGAGAATAAAACATCTCAACCACTGAGACACGTCGATTATTAATTGTTTAAAAGCTAAGCTTAAAAGTATAAAATCGCTGTGTTTACTATCCTCGTACCGTTAGGGTGAACGACCTCAGCGCATACCCGCTCTGAATTGTCATAATATGTTAAAGAGGACGGATTTAAATGGAAAGATTAAAGCCTCTAGATGGCAACGGGAATGCATTTTATCCCTCTAACCATAGACTAAGATTCAGAGACGAGACCAGCTCGAACTATGACTCCTGTCTTCTTAATCTTACTGGTCTTGGACTCTATGCATTTTATACTTATGTATGCGTCCAGTGACCCCATAGAACAATTCTGCTGTTTTTAAGTCGTGGGATATAGTATGTAGGGCATAGTATATGACACATGCTTGTACTATAGTACAAACCTCTAGCAGAGGACGTGGTCTTAGCACCAATGTCTTTCCATCATTCTCCTGAAGGATCATATGCCTAAAAAGTTATAGAAATTTATATATAAAGTGGTGGCCTAGTGGCTTCAGCGTGCGACTCTCATCATTGAGGTCGTATGTTCGCTCCCGGCTGTGGTCTTTCTGTCTATGTGCGCATTTAACATTCGCTCGAACGGTATTGGGAAAACATCGTGAGGAAACCGGCTTGCCTTAGATCCAAAATTTCGACGGCGTGTGTCACAGGAGGCTGATCATTTCCTATTAGAGTGACAGAAACCTGAGGGCCCAGACATAAAAAGGTAGCGCCTGGTTTGTTTTTGTTTAATGTTATAGAACGGACATAGAATTGTGTTGGCCAGATAAATTTATGTCTTCGTTTAAGACTGTACAAATCGAACTTAAAACTTTAAGGTAGCCATAAAGTTGTGTATAATTAAAACATAAGAAAGGAAAATGAGTGCAGTGACCGCACAGCCTTCCTTTTCCCGATAATGGAAAACAATGCGTACTCGTAAACAATTTTCCATTTTCACTAGTAATGCATATAAGTTTGTAAATCATTTTAAGGGACGGAATGTACAATATAATTGATTTATAATTTGTATTAATAGCAGCCTGGCAGACATTTAGTTTTTTAAATACTACAGCCTTTTAGGAATAACGTAGAGAGACTGGTGAAATAATTTTTATAATAGGTCTATTAGTTTTGGATTTACTGAGAACAATTATTTCCGTTTTATAAGTGTATTTTTAATAATTAAATTTTTAGAAATAAAAGAAAATAAAAAAAATAAAATATGTTTATTATAGAACATAAGATACATGTATCACTTATTCCACGTCATTAAATTTGAATTTGTAGGCATCCCTACTCATCGGCAAAGAAGACAGAGGGTGTAGGCCGAGAGAAAAAGCCGGCGTAAAAAACTCTCGCTACTCTTTTAAAATTATGAATTATATGTTTATGTTACTCAAGCATTAAGCTGTGTAAAAGTGCAATATGTATAAAGAGTGGGTTTTTATATTTATTTTATATTATTAAAAGGTTTCCATTAATCTCTTATTAAGAGATGGTAAAATTTACCAGAACTAGATACTTCATACACTGGTACTATAGTATACTGGTAGTTAAACAGGTTAGCTTTTGAATTGGTAGCACTTGTTAAATTCTCTACAATGACCCAGTTTTTTTTAAATGTAATAGGAGGCAAACGGGCTCACCTGATGTTAAGTGATGTGATGAGTGTGTGATTGCCAGAATTGCAAGTGCGTTGTCGGCCTTTAAGAATTAGTACGCTATTTTCTTGAAAGACCCTAATTGGATTGGATCGGAAATAGTAAAGTGGGCAAAAACTGTTTCAGTTGTGGAACGACGGACTTCGAGGTGATACGGATGGTACCTTTTTAAGAATGTAGTAGAACCTTCGAAATAAATCATAAAAAAACAATTTAAAAACGTTTGTCTTTTGTTTAATGTGGGCTTATTTATTTATTATTTATGGTTCATAGGACTTCTTTCCACACGACGTTTAAAAATATAAAAGCCTTCAAAAATAATATTAATAATAACTTTATTTATTTCAGATTATACTCATATGTAGGTACGTACTTAAGTAACGCATCGGTATTAGTTACGTTGGTTTTATTGTGTTGGTATTGGTAACTAACCCAAACAAAAAATATAAATAATAATGCACAAGCGGGAGTCGAATACTGTTCGATGTGTTTAATGTTAATTCAGATATATATTGACTGCGTTTCTTAAGCAATTTTGAAAAACTGATTTATGAGTACACAGAAATGACACGCCACTAATAAAAATTTACACGCGATGAAATTCTTTGAGTTTTTTCGTGAATTCCTGTGCAAGGTCCGTTTCGTGCTCACGAAATTGAATTAACCGCTAGCTTCGAACGCGATTCATATTCGAATTTCAAATGAGTAATTTTTTTTCTAGCCCAAAGGGCAGGCTAGAGTTTTTCGACCATACCTATAAATACATAAAAAAAATAAACCAACTTAAAAAATCACGTCGTGTGACGTCAGCCATTGGGTCCATTTTAAATCCATGTTAAACAATGTAATTATACATTTAGTGTTAAAAATATTAAAATTTAAAACGTAAATTCGTAACAAAAGGCGCTCTATAGTAGTAGTAGTCTCTTAGAGTCGAGACTTAGCCCTAAGTATGTAGTATCACATCCAAATGTCACAAACGATTTCAACTAAAAACCGTCGCAAAAGATCGCGGATTTCTGAATAGCCCTGCTGAAAGATGCATCTCTTTACAATCAAAAGACAATTTTGACAATTACATATTACCGCCTCTAGCTAAGTGTTTATGCTTACAATACCAATGTAGGTCCGATTCCAAATTAGTAAATTAGTCATGAACTCAAACAAAATCTTTGAAACATCTTCGGTCTACGGTCTCAATCGAAAATCACTGGTCCAAACGCAAAATATATCAAGGATAAGTCTGCAGAAAAAAGCCTCAACCAAAATTAAAAAAATAACTAACATAAAACACTTTAAGCGACAAATTTCAACCAATCACAGGAGAGTATTATTATTACTTTTGAATACAAAAAATCTATGTAATATACTTCTGTCTACTGTCTCAATGGTAAATCACTAAATCCCAACAAAAATGAAGCCTTGGTCTGTGGCTCTGCCTCAGCCAAAAGTGATGTTTCAAAATGAAATTTCAAAACTAACGTAAAACACGTGAAGCGAGAAATTTCAACCAATGAGAGCAGAGTATTTTTCTCCCATAGACCACGGTTATAGCCCGTTTCCCACCGTCACGGGCCCCGGTTCGTTACGCATGGAAACACTTTAAAATTCAAACCTTTCAAGGATACATATTGAATAAATAGCGTAGGTAAGACGAAAACATGTATAAATTTCGATGTTTTCAAATACCTTAACTTAGATTTGATGTGTCAGTGGGTTCGATTCAGGTGACTCATGAGGTGCGGTCATACATCGTTAGCTACTTGTTCATACTTGTCCGAAAATTTATTAAAATATTATTAGTATAACACGAAAGATTATTTGTCGTTATTAATTTCGTTTGTACTGGTAGTAAATGTAAATTTACAATTAATTTAACTAGACAATTCATAAGTGTACTTGTTTACCTACATGAATAAAGATATTTTGAGTTTAAATTATAATTTTGAATAAAAATGTATTACTAATTGAATGTCTAAACTTAAAAAGCTTAATATCGAATGATACCCAGGAATACCCGCGTTTGAAGTCCTAATTATTATGTATTGAATGTTTTATTCTAACTCTTAAGTAAAGGAATTTGTACCGTGGACCTTCAGGTACCAAGGTTCAGTGGGCTTTTTGTACTCTTAGTTTTTACTGTTTACATTTAAAAAAAACACACTAAAACTCAGGTCTATAATATTGTACAAATATACAGTATTTACTATTTTCTTAACCGACATAGTAATAATTAAAAAGAAAATTAAAACAAAATTTAAAAGTTTGGTCCCTGTGGCTGTGTACCTTTAACGCTGGCAGCGTTTCCTCGTGATACTTATTCGTTGAGCGAGGAAAGCATTAATAAACATTATATTATAATATAGCTGTGATTAGAAGGGTTTCTTATTGTTGTTCGTATAGTTATTTATTTGGGAAACAAAACAGATAAATCTCTATATAATCAAAAAAGAGTTAAAAAATAAAACATAAAATAAACACATTGGATGTATCCACAAAAAGTTTCACTAATAAAAAAACACTACTTTAGGAAACATACTATAGGGGAAGAGTAATTGCGAAACTAAATACAAATATAGCTGTAATTTTACGAGCTACAAATACTGGAGCATAAATAATAGAATAGAATAAATAAACAAAAAAGGTTTAGTTGAAAACGTATGAAATGTGATTTTAACTTAAAGTTTTTGTAAGTACAAAGCCAGTTATAGCATATTTAAACTATGATGTAATGTTAGGATGACGACCTAACTTTTTACTGTAATTAACTAGTTAGTAATCTGTGTACTTGTAATAAAAAGCTCTATAAAACCTGACACAATGAACTTATAATTATTATAAAAATAAGTTGACAATCTATATTTTCTATATTTATATTCAAATAGCGGAAATGTAAACGAATAATATAGGATTTTTAAATACAGTATCATGTATTTATAAGTATTGCATTATCACCCTTATATTCAAACTCAGTGCTAAGTTTAAACTTAAGTATAACCTCCGTATGTCAAAAAGAATTGGATCTTATATACATAAAAGAAAAATGGTCTTCGTTTGAGGCTCCTTCACGCCTAAACCACTGATCGTATCGACATGAAACTACCACGCGATGCGAAATTGTTCCTAGATGGTTTATGGCTATTTATTTATTAAATTCCAACGTTCCTTCATTTTTTTATTGCTGTTTTACTTTTATGAAAATTTATCCATACGGACTTCACCGCGGAAACATTCGGGGAGGCTTCCTAGAACCTCTAAACGTCAACATCTGTTAAAAACTCGATTTTCGAAATATTTCAATTTTCTTAGCGGGAAGTTAAAAAGAAGAATAATAAAAATATGAAAAAAAATAAAATAATGAAACATAAAATTTATTTTAATTCGTCCAGCAAAGCGGGCGCGAAACGGCTAGTTTAATATATACAAATGTTACCTTATTCAATTTAAAACTAAATTAAGATAGAAAATGTATCTATCGTAATACAATTGATACAAACGGCATAACCTGATAAGTAGTACCGCACTTGGACTCACACTGGCTGAAGCCATTTAAGAGTTGGAACTAAATTTGAAATTCGTATTGCAAAGTGCTGCAATCGACCACACCCAACACTTAATATGTCCTATATGACATTATCAATATCAAATATTTACTCGAGAAATCAATGCACTATCACGAATACAGGTTTTGTTCGTATACGTTTAGAATTTACGAAAATTATGAAACGTCAAAGCTATACAACGTAATACTTACTAATTATCAAGAGATTTCTGTGAAATAATAGATAAATTTATGGATATTCTTAAAGCATCGATTAACCTAAAAATTAAGAACCAATTTCTCTAGCGATATATATATGTCACCGGAATATAACAAAATCAGCAAGTTTATAAATTTCCTATCGATATCCTATCTATCTATCTATATCCTAAAATATATCTCCTTAGATAACCAAACGGCATGTGCGCTCTGATTGGTTTAATTAGTCACTAACCTACTCGTAGAATCTTACGAATGGGTATCCGTTAGATATAAATTTAACACGAGACGTGGGCGTTAAATAATACAAATTAATTATCTCTCGTTTAGAATAGCATAATAGAACATATTCATCGAACGAAAACATATGAAACTCATATCTAGTTTTTTTTTTTTTAATTTTATGACCTGGTAACATAGACCTTTAAGTCATAACTCATATCTAAGTCTCAAGACTTTGAAGACTTAGTAAGACATTGCGACTTGCTAAAGGAATGAGATGGTGATAAAACATAATGAAAATTGTGTGTTTAATTAGATAATAATGTCATAGGTCACGTGTCAGTTGGTCCTTGCTCCTTAAAACAATTTAATACTTTTTGATGTACGAACTCTAACTCGATCAGAGATAGAGTTAGTTAGTACGTTTCTAAATCTCAGGATCTAGAGAACAGATAGTCAAACTGAAAGCGTCGTTTCGTCTGACCAGTAGACACTGCAAGACACACACGTCGTCTCACTCACGTCACAAACAAAGATCTATCTATATGGAAGAATCTAAGCAGAAAAATTATCAGTAAAAATACACAAATCTGTGACTCAGGGTACCATTCTAAGCAGATACAGCGCTATGATTTCCGAATCTAATAGGTTTTACTCTACTACTACGCAAAGTAGAAATTATTTTGAATTAAGAATTCTTAACTACAACTTCGCAAAGTAGGAAGTCATTATTTCGAATTTATAATCTCCTACACTACAACAACGCAATGTAAAAAGTCACTATTTTGAATTTAGAATTGTACACTAAAACTACGCAGAGTAAGAAGTCACTATTTTGAATTTAGAATTGTACACTAAAACTACGCAGAGTAAGAAGTCACTATTTTGAATTTAGAATTGTACACTAAACCTACGCAGAGTAAGAAGTCATTATTTTGAATTTAGAATTGTACACTAAAACTACGCAGAGTAAGAAGTCACTATTTTGAATTTAGAATTGTACACTAAAACTACGCAGAGTAAGAAGTCACTATTTTGAATTTAGAATTGTACACTAAAACTACGCAGAGTAAGAAGTCATTATTTTGAATTTAGAATTGTACACTAAAACTACGCAGAGTAAGAAGTCACTATTTTGAATTTAGAATTGTACACTAAAACTACGCAGAGTAAGAAGTCACTATTTTGAATTTAGAATTGTACACTAAAACTACGCAGAGTAAGAAGTCATTATTTTGAATTTAGAATTGTACACTAAAACTACGCAGAGTAAGAAGTCATTATTTTGAATTTAGAATTGTACACTAAAACTACGCAGAGTAAGAAGTCACTATTTTGAATTTAGAATTGTACACTAAAACTACGCAGAGTAAGAAGTCACTATTTTGAATTTAGAATTGTACACTAAAACTACGCAGAGTAAGAAGTCATTATTTTGAATTTAGAATTGTACACTAAAACTACGCAGAGTAAGAAGTCACTATTTTGAATTTAGAATTGTAGAAACACAGACAAAACATTTTATATTGCATACGTGTCGACATAATGTCTGGATCAAATTGAGGTCAAATTATGATAAGTTAAATAAATATTTTACGCAAACTGAGGAATGCTTGCAATGATAACAAGTGTTTGATAAGACATATCAACACAATTTTATCAGATTGAAACGGCGTATTTCAGAGGTTTTTTATAAAGTACAAATATTCAAACTGGATAAAAAAATAAGTTTTCGCCTCTTAACTCGGTATTTTTTTTCTTTAACATTGGTACATTAAAACAATTCTCAGATAAGTTCTAACATATCAACTTCATAAAATAGTTCATTGTACTATGAATCTAATGACTACAATATTTATCTAACATAAAAAGTTCATGAGCTTTCCTAGCTGCAACAAAAAAGTACACAGTCTATAAAACAAGATCGTAGTGGGTAAATTTCGTGTTAAAGAATAGTGTCGAAAACAAAATGTATTCAGAAATACAGTGTAGTGATACTAACTATTATTTAATGAATAAAACAAACATACACGCTAAGTACCGATTGCAATTATCATGACGTCATCTCACGATGAAACCTTATTTCGAAGCACTCGTGCGCTTTAAATTCCGTGGAAAATAAAATATTAAATTCATATTAATTTTTAATTTTACGGTATTACATAACAAACCTTTTTTACTTTATAAAACAAAAATGTATGTTGCAAATACATTTCTAGTATTTTTTTAATAGCGAACGTGATGGACGGTCTCAAAAATGTTATTGTAAATTTCCTATTCCCGAATCCACTTGAAAAATCATCAATCATCGTCTGTTTACGACTAATTACAAATTATAAATACTTATACAGTAACATTCAATCAAAATATCAACGATATTTCTGTCTATAACATATTTGGAAGCAAAACATTGTATTAATATGTTTTATTTTTTGATTATACGAGTATGAACATGTTTCTCCTAAAACTGAACTGCCACAGATATTTCAAGAAATTAGCCAAATCGGTCCAGCCATTGCAGCATATTCAATGATACCAACTGACAGGTCTATGAAACGCCGAAAGTGGAAATGGGTCTAATCCAAGTCACATTGCCAAACAAGCCCTCAACTGGAATCTTCAAGGCAAAAGTAAGAGCCCAAAACAGACCTGGCAACGAAGCATCATTGCAGAGGCGGAGGAAGCTATGACGTGAAGTGAAATTAATACAGCCGCCCAGGAAGGATCTGGCTGGTTTTCTACGCTGGATGCCCTCCGCCCCACTTGGGGAAGATAGGACTTTAAATAGGTCCAGCCATTCTCGAGTTATAGCGAGTCAAACGAACATACAAGAAACAAAAAAAAAATTTTGTGTCACCATGTTCCTTCCCCAATCCTCCGAAACATTGACAGATTCTTATAAACAAGTCTGAAAATCGCCTACAATCTATCTATCAAATCCCTAAGTGATAAAGGGTGTCCACCCCAAATGTTTTTTTTATATTTTAGAAATTTTTATTTTTTTATGATAAAGCATGCAAAAATACATACAACCCCTAATTTTCACCCCTCTACGATCAAGACCCTATTTTTTATTATTGTAGATACATAGTTATTTTTATTGAACTAAAAAAATGTTTCCTAGAAATAATATACATACATAGCAAAAGAAACGTTTGCCGGGTCAGCTAGTAAAAATATATAAGTTGTATAATGTAAATATGGAGACTGTACTACAGTTAAATACTTTTCACCACTGTATCCTATACAAATGAAAGCTATGGTTTCGATGACGTAAGGGGGTCAATGTACACCATAAATTTGGACTGTCATGGTTCGAATTTCAATGGTAAGATGTTATTGAGTTGGTACTTAGGCACTTTCTGGTTAGATGATCAGCCTTTGCCTGATACACGTACTTACATGGTTGATCATGAAGAATCTCTAGTTCTAGTTATATTCAGAAACGAGATTTAGTCTGAATTTATTGTAGGATTAAGTAAGTTACTACCAAGGACCTGCAACGCAGATAAAAAGCCCCGAGAAATTTCGATACCTAGCTAACGAAATAACAAAATATACAAATATTGTTTTATTAAATAAATCAGTGGCGCTTTTTAGGTCTCAGATTTCTGTATGTTTTATGATAATTTGTTAATCTAATAGGCAAGTAGGTGATCAGCCTCCTGTACCTAACAAACGCCGTGGACTTTTTGGGTTTAAAGGCAAGTCGGATTCACGATTTCACGATGTTTTCCTTCACCGTTCCAGCGAGTGTTAAATATGCACATATGTAGAAAGTCTATTGTTGCAAAGCCGGGGATCGTACCTACGACCTCAGAGAGTCGCATGGTGAAGCCACTAGGCCCACACTCCAGAAAAATAAATATTGTATTAATTAGACTAATATAAAGTTTGGAAAGTAGATTATTTTAGTTCTATATTTTTTCGGAAGAATAGTTTTTGTTTAATGACATTTCGTGGATCTTGGACTCTGACATGGGTTGAAATCGCACATCCAGTTGAGTGATTTAGAGATATTCAATAGATAAGGTTATCTCTTCAATTATACATTAATATTCGAGATAAATCTAATTTGGTGCTTTGATATTCTATTTCCAAATAGGAAATATTATATATCAAAATAATAAATTTGACCTCTCAATAATGCAAACTTAAATCTAGTTACAGCAGCTATCAAACCATTTTTACTGTAGAAAGTTTGAGATATTTGACAGCGACATACGAATTAGTCATAGTCAGAAACAAAGCTTAGCCCTAAAAGACTCCCGTACATGAACATACAGGTATATTACCTACTGAAATTTTGACATGTACAGGTACACTCTTTCTGAGTCTCACCCTTACTGTTTTATCATCACAGTATCCCGCAGTGGCCGTCATTATTTGGAAATTTCACTGTGAAACTGGCTTTAGCCGAGGTCTTCGCTCTCCGATGACTATCTGGTCATAGACCGGGCGACTTGTTTGAACAATTGTTACAGGTAGGTTACACTTGAAATTTACTTTTGTTACGTAATACTTGTAGTTAATTTGACTATAATTGATTGAATGCGCCATTTAACTTTGGACTTATGCGACAATACAGGTGTTCGTTTTAAAATTATGTTCGCAATACACAAATAAGTTTTTATTTTATTACAAATGAATTTGGGACTCATAAAATTTTAATAGCGGATCCTTTTTATAAATTATTTCCTTCATAAAAATACTTTTAGCTTTGATTGAAAAACGTAGTCGACAAAAAAATATGAACATACACTAGCAGGTGTCTGCAGTTTCGTTTAGAATAAAATCTTTCTTACCCTATTATACCAGATTTCACCCAAGGGCCTCTGTACTATGCGTAACAAAGAAACTAGTTAAAAATAGTAATATGTTTGTTTTTTCTTTTTATAAGTATTAGTATTTAGTTTGAATTATGACAAATAACATTTAGTTAACACAATTTATGTGCAGAAAAATTGTATAGAGCAGGTGTTTATTCATAACCCACATTTATTAAAATATGGGAAAATCCGGTTTCGCATGCGTCCTATCGATACATATGTTATTTTGTAGAATGTTTTTATATCTGATTCTTATCTAAGATAATTTTTGTGCCATTTTACACGACACATCGTAAAAAAAGGATATTTTTCCCATAAAGAGGTCTCATTTCAAATTCAATTTAATACACAAACATGTAAACATATGCAGCAAATGGTTATAAATTACTAACCTGTCATTTGAAGCTGTCTTCTAGATGCTGGAGTCCTAGGTGTGCGTGGTGTCCTCGCAGCCCTGGGCGTCTTCGGTGTCCGCGGCGTTCTTGGCGAACTTCCAGCACTTCTTCTAGACGGTGACCCCAATACCCTCACTTCAGTATTCTCAACACACGCCAAGGCCTCCACACCTGTCCTAGGGCTTTCTTTTTCCTCACAGAACTTAACCGGCGAATCCAGCTTTGATGGTTTATACGCACAGTCAGTTTCCACATCAAAATTAAACCGTTTAATAAAACGCTTCCTATCTCTAGCGTACTGCTCCGCCATCAGACGTTTAGTTTCGTCCCGGTCGGGTGCCCCAAATAGGCACTTGCAACTTCCGCGTCGTCTTCTTGGAGTAGTTCTTCCCATAACAGCTGATATTTCGAATCTTCTCTGCTTAGGTGTGCGTCCGCCCGCGGCCATGGTTTCGCGTCAGGTGAGCTCCGACTGGTTACAGGAACATCTGACTAATCTCCCGAGAGAAAACAGCTGTCAGGTAGTAAGCGGGGAGCGCGGTAGACGGGGGCGTTGCGCACCTGGCTGTAAAACCGCGCCAATTCTAACCTAAAAGCCGTCGTCACGTGCGCGCCTACGTACTGTCCGAGATCGACTGACGCTTCGTTTCCCGCGCATCGCGGCGTGCGCCGATTTTGGCAGTCACTTGGCGCGCAAACCCTTGTAACAACAATAGTCCCAAGGACGTTTTTTGTACGTCTCGGGATACAGGTGTACTTGAAAAGGGCGTTGAATGCAGCTAGTGACTTATTATATTCCATTGTTATCAATGTTGATAAGATGTACGTCTCAAATAATTACAGATAAAACAATTAATTCGTTATCTAGGTTGTTGACATTGAAATGTTACAGAATGCCAGAATTTGAAGTTATTTATAGTTATGTGTTATAAACGATCTTCAATACGAATGATTAATTATTTGTCTAGATTAGTAAAAAATTCAGACACCGTGTAGGTAAATTTAACCAATACAAATATTAACCTGGCGTATAAAATCGTTGGTGTATCAATAGGACATACCAAATAGGCTGTTTCTATATTTATACATATTTAACGTAATTTTATATAGAATTATTTGGTTCTCACTTTGGTACAGTTCAGCTAAAAGTACGTTTTATGGTATTTTACTTCTATTAAAGACATGCGAGACAGGTCCTTTCTAAATATTGAATTTTTCTGTATTTTTTTAATATTGTGTTCGTATTACTTGTTGAATATTCTGGACTTTTAGCTTGTTAATTTGTATATGTATAATTATGATATTTTTTACTCCATTGGCTACAATCCATAACTAATATTGGTATATCTTTAATATTAATTTAATATGCCGGTTACCACTAGTGAAAATCGAACGTTTTCGTGACTGTCAATAGCATCATTAGTGATTAGTCCAACGACACATAATCCGTCATGATATTACGTGAATTCAATTCAATGAAACGCTCGAATTGTCTCTCATCTGTGGTTTTCTATTTGTCCCCCTGATGGATAAATGTGCGGTTCTTAACTTTAAGTGGTATTATCCATTATTATTTTCTTTCTATTTGCGCAACTAACACTTACTCGAACGGTATAGGAAAACATTAGGTATGCAAGTTATAACGAATTGTCACCTTCAGAAGACTGATCACCTCAGAAAAGATGAGAAATCTCAGGTTAAAACCAATTATTATTGGGCGCCATATACTTGCGTAAATTAAATATATTTTTAATGACACTTAGGCTGAAATTTATGAAGCGTACGTGTTTTAATAGGTAAATAAAAATAAATCAGTGGCGCGATAACCTTTTTAAGTCTGGGAATCAGATTTCTGTGTGTGTTAATAGGCAAGTAGGGGATCAGCCTTCTGTGACACACGCCGTCGACTTTTTTGGGTCTAAGGCGAGGTTTACTCACGATGTTTTCCTTCGCCGTTCGAGCGTGTTAAATGCGCACATAGTCGTTTAGTGCCCAGCCGGGAATCAAACCTACGACTCTCAGCGATGGGAGTCGCACGCTGAATCCACTAGACCAACACTGCTCATAGTCTAGAGGTAAGTGATGTTAATAAGTGTTAATAGCGTAAGAATGTCTAGCCCAGAGGGATAATCCGGATGTTCAGACCCTCAAGGGAGTTTATGAGTAATAAGTCTATGGCAAAAGTCTCTTGTAATTTCAGTCTTCATACTTACAAAGTATCATACAGACAAACTATGTACGGATATATAAAACATATAGTCATGGTGTAAGGTAGATTGAATTTAACTTAGGCAGTCAACGTCTTAATCTAATATATAAAATTTTCGTGTCGCGGTGTTTGTAGTTAAACTCCTCCGAAACGGCTTGACCGATTCTCATGAAATTTTGTGTGCATTTTGGGAATGTCTGAGAATCGTACAACATCTCATTTTCATCCCCCTAAATGTTTAGGGTAAGTATATGTATCTTTTATGAACAAGTAATAGTGTACCCACATAGAATTTTGACAAATAAATTTTTACAGTCTAAATCTATTATAACGACATTTAACTACTCATATTTGGTCGTAAAAACCGATAGTCGTAACAGCCGATGACGTTATTAAGAACCTAATACAATAGAATTCAGCCGGGACCTTTGATTTTGGTCAATATAACCGATATGTTGTTCTAAACGATGTCGTCGTAAACGGTTTTGACTGTAATATATATATATGTTCAAAATTATGCTTCTGTAATGCGAAATCAAAAATAAAACTAAAAATGCATCGAAGTTCAATCACCTTCAATTAAAACAATAATTCGGTGTCGATAGCACGCTTGAATGTACGTCACATCCGGCGCCAAAGTTAAAGTACTCACGACTTCCGGTTCTCACGGAAGCTGAATTAAAATAATTCAGACACTACTTGAAATCTACAGGCTCTTAGGTACTTATACCTCAAGAGAATAAAGAAATAAATATTTTAAAACCGGTAAAACACTGTATGTTTGTATGTACGTGATAAACTCAAATGAGTCAAAACCTTCACATCGATTTAAAGAAAAGAAAGAAGAAAAAAGTAGAAAAGAAACTAGATAATTCATAAAAGGTAACGCACTCCCGAGCCTTCAGGGATTGAGAGTGTCCATGGGCACTTAACATCAGATGAGCCTAATAAAATAATATGGTTTTTAATGATATATAACGATTATTGGTCCAGGGGTAATCCCTAAACCTACGGGCGGTAGCTAACAATATAATAAGTTCTTATATATAAAGTATTTTTTTATTTATAAATTGTCTATAGACACAATTTAACATTACGATCTAGCCTAACTTCAGACGAATAAAATAAAATAAAACAAATCAGTGGCGCTACAACATTTTTAGGTCTGGGCCTCAGGTGTATGAATTTGTTTTAATCTAATAGGCAAGTAGGTGATCAGCCTCCTGTGCCTGACACACGCCGTCGACTTTTTGGGTCTCGGTAACTCGGTTTCCAAACGTTGTTTTTCTTCACCATTCGAGCGAATGTTAAATGAAAGAAATTCATAGGTGCACAGCCGGGGATCGAACCTACGACCTCAGGTATGAGAGACGCACGCTGAAGCCACTAGGCCAACACTGCTCTTTAGAGGTTAAGACTAATAAGTAATTTAAATCTAAACCAATTAACTAAAAATTAATATAACATAAGAAAGTGTCCAATAACACTACTTACAGTATATACAATCTTAAACGGAAATAAAAGTCATTTTAGTAAAGGCGTTGCTTTGATTTTATATCGTATATATATATATATATATATATATATATATCTCTAAACATATTGTAATTTTATTAAACAGGTATTTGATAATGTAGTTATTACTAAGCAAAGCTCGAAATGTTATATTTAGTATGAGCAAAGATAATTAAATAATATTTGAAAGGTACACTGGACGCGTTAACCGGGTACGGTTGCCGGTGCTATCTTTTATAAATTCTTTAGACCTCAAACTCAAAATAACTTTATTTATATAGGTAACCAAGTACACTTATGAACGTCAACAGAAGAGATGTTGAATTGATTCTAAATTTGTTGTAAAAACGAATACAATTTCCATATAAGGAGCTAACTTCTGGAGCCTGGTTGGTCGTACACTCAAATTAGTTCTGTTTCGCGTATTATATTGATGAAAGTCACCATTTGTTTTATAAATAAAATAAATAAAATAAAAATCATTTAATACAGACCATTAAAAAATCCATATATTGTTAGCAAAGTAATCCTTATAACTATGTTAGTAAAATTAAAATTAAATTTAGCAAAATTATTAAAGACAAAAAGAAGAAAACATTTAATTCATATATCTACGTTGATTCGAGGCACCAGGTACACAGGCATGTATATGAACCCAATGTCTCAAAACATCAAACAACAACATTCGGGTTTACCTATAACCATCAGGATATTGTTAGAACTCGCACGAACCCCACGCATCAGTGAGGCTGTCCGTTTGCGGATCATTGACGAAAAATCATCCACGTGTGCATCTGCAAACATACCTGATGCGCTACAGTACCGCGGGAGCCCCAACAACATCCTGAAAATCGTTTATATTTTTTTTACAACAAGGCTTCAAGAATACATTGACCAGATAGTGTCATAATATTTAATTCCTTAAACTTATAATAATATAGTACACAACAAGGCCCGAAAAGTTAAGATTTAGTAGGAGCAAAGGCAATTAAATAAAAGCATCTACTTAGGTGCTATTTATTATTAATTCAATATTAATGATGGAATTAATTTAAGTGTAGACATCAACTTCCTTAACCAGACATAGTTTCATTAATAGTACATATTTTATTTTACATATTACTGTTGAATGTTACTAACTAATCTGGAACCACAGTGGTAGGTCAAATGTAGGTGGTAATTTGAGTCAACGTGCAAAACTAATTCTAAACGGTTCAACAAATATTAACTCGCCTAAATATACGGAAATTATAAGTGGTAGCACACACCATGACGCGATCTAAGCGGTCAGAGTACAAATTGTAAAATCTCCTCAAACTCTTTAAAAATACTACAGATATTTTTTTAAACCAGAATACCTCGATGTCCGTCAACCACAACTGACCGTTTTTTAAGACCATCACGATGTGGTACCACTATGCATGATATGATAAAAGAATATAAATTTAAGGAAAACAACTAAGTTAGGTAATAAATGGGCACATGGCAAGGGGAACAGAAAATTGGAGCAAAAAACTACTAAACTGAAATGAAATGAAATGAAATGAAATGAAATAGTTTATTCTTGCAAGTAGGACTATATAAATCACTTTTACAATGTCTTCCTAAACTAGATGAAGTCGACATTTCCTAACTGACTGCCCTGAGAAGAAATGTCAAGAAACAAACTCGGGGGTCTTAGTCTCTTTTTTATAGTCCAGATAATACAATAATAAATTAATAAGTTGGTGTAAACAAATGCAGAGTAATTTACTGGACTGGTCTTTGGAAGAAAGAACCAGATCGATCTGAGCAAGCCTGCGCCAGCAGACGGCTAGCATGCCCCGAATAGCTCATGCAGCTCAACCATTTTTGAGGGAGCTGCACAACCCGGTACACAACAATACCGGAGCACCAAAGATATGTGGGGCAACAACTCACTCAGATCGCCAGCCCAAAATAACTATAGACTAAAATGTATCAAATTATAAATCAAGCAAAGAGTTTATGATATACCCGATAATGTTTACACTTACAATGGATACAAAATGTATATTTAAGGTGTACCTTAAAGCAAGGAAAAATAATTAAATTGAAAAATATAATCGTAATATAAACATTATTCACTTGGCATGTCAAAGTGTAAAATATTGTATGCAAAAGCACAAAACATGTCAGTATTGTAGAAAAGGAAAAAATGAATATGCACTAAGCACAAAACATGTCAGTAATGTAGAGAAAAAAAATGTAAAAAAATGAATATGCACTAAGCACAAACATGTCAATAGAATTAAATAAAATGCATATGCAAAAAGCACAAGACATGTCAGATTGTAAATATGTACAACATGCAAAAAAAAAAAAAAAAGGGAGAAAGACAGCTTAAAAAAAAAACACAAGCGATAGCTGTATAAGCGAGCAGCTCAATCCCAGGCGTTTCTATCATTTAAATAATCGGATATCCTGTAATATCCTTTAGTTAATAATTTTGATTTAATAAAAAAATTTAAATTTCTTAAGGGAAGTTTACGAACATCCATAGGAAGTTTATTGTAAAAGCGTATATTGACCCATGAACGAGTTGCTTATTCTATGAAGGCGAGTAGCATGAACTGTTAAATTATTTTTTGTTCCTAGTATTTCGGGAGTGAAGATCAGACAATTTGACAAAATCCGGTTCGTTTTTGTGAACATAAAGTAAATTTTCAAAAATATATTGTGAAGTTACAGTCAGAATGTTTATCTCTTTGAATTTCTCTCGGAGAGAAACTCTAGGACCTAAGTTATATATAGCGCGGACAGCTCTTTTTTGTAATAAGAAGATTGTATTAATATCGCACAGTTTCCCCAAAGGAGAATGCCGTACGTCATCAAGCTATGAAAATAACTGAAATAAACAATTCTGGCTGTATCCACATCAGTAATTTGTCTAATTTTCCTTACAGCAAAGCAGCTGAACTGAGCCTTCCAGACAATTTGTTAATGTGTGGGCCCCACTGTAGTTTAGGTCAACAGTAATGCCAAGAAAAACAGTTGACTCAACAGGTTCCAACTCTACTCCATTCAGTTGTACATTGGTGCTTAACTGTCTCACATTAGGCGTAGAAAATTTTATTAATTTAGTTTTACTTGAGTTCAAAAGCAGATTATTAACATTAAACCAATGGACAACCTTAGATAGTGCCAAATTAACTTGGTCAAAATTTTCAAGTTGACGCTTAACTTTAAAAACAAGCGAAGTGTCATCCGCAAATAATAGGATTTTGTGATCATCCCTTACACAAAAAGGTAAATCATTGATATAGATAAGGAATAAGAAAGGACCTAGAATTGAACCCTGCGGAACACCCATAGTTACCACAGATCCTTTTGATTTTTTGCCATTAATATCTACACTTTGTATTCTATTGTCTAAATATGAACTGAGAAGTCTAAGAGCCTTATTTCTAATGCCATAGTGGTGTAGTTTCTTGATAAGTGTGTCATGGCAAACACAGTCAAAAGCTTTGGACAAGTCACAGAATATGCCTAAAGCATCCTGTGAATTCTCCCAAGCCTCGAATACATTTTGAGTAGTTCCACACCTGCATGCAGTAGACCGACCCTTAGTAAATCCAAATTGTTCGGAGTGAAAAAGATTCTGTCTGTTAAAATGCTTTAGCATTTGCTTTAAAATTATTTTTCTCAAAAATTTTGCTCAGTGTAGGCAAAATTGAGATAGGGGCGAAAATTCGTAGGATCGGTTGTACTACCAGATTTGAAGAGTGGAATCACCTTGCTTAACTTCATTAAGTCCGGAAACACACCAGATGCGACACAAGAGTTGAACACAATTGCCAGAAATGGGGAAATACATTCAATTATTGAGGATATTATTTGAACTGACAACCCCCAAAGATCGGTGGACTTTTTTACTTCCAAATCTTTAAATGCATCTAGAATGTCCTTAGCACTAACAACTGTAAATTCAAAACTTGTCCCACATTCTGGACACAGTCTTTAAGTATGTTGTATGCGGAGCCGGAAGACGACAACAAAGTTTGAGTTGTTAATACAGGAATATTAGTGAAAAAAGATTCAAACTCGGTTGCCACCTCCAAATCCGCCCTAACATCTATATCATTAATTTTAAGATGAAAATCATTATTCTTAACTGTGGTTCTTCCTATTTCAGAATTAATAATATTCCAAGTAGTTTTAATTTTGTTTGCAGAAGATCGTATTTTGTTTTTAATGTGTAAAGATTTTGCGGCAGCGCAGGCTCTCTTAAAAGTCTTAGAGTAATTTTTAACATACTCCCTAAACCTTTCACTATGATCATGGTTCCTTTCATTATATAATTCAAATAATCTTATTCTGCTTTTAAAAATACCTGGTGTTGCCCAGTCACTAAACAAAACTCGATCACTAACAGAAACTGATCTAGATGTAAAAACCTTCTTAAACTGAGAATTAATCATGTTAAATAATGAAGAGTAAGCTTGGTCAGGGTTATTGTGATAAGGCAAACCAGGCAGTTTTTCATTTAAATTATTTTTTAAAAGTTCTAAACGATAACTGGTTACTGGAACAAAATTAACATTTTTTCGATTTGCTTTAACAATGTCTTTAGTAAATGAAACCAACTGGCCACAGTGATCTGAATCTAACAGATTAATAATTGAATAGAAAGTTGGCTTCACATTTGTAAAAACATTGTCAATACAAGTGGCACTGGTGGCAGTTATTCTAGTTGGCTCAAGGAAAATATTATATAAATTATATGATTTCAATAAGATTAAAAATCTATTAACAATACTAGATTTATCTAATAAGTTAATATTAAAGTCTCCACAGACGGCAACTGTTTTATTAGTATTAGATATTTTTATTAATACATCTTCTAGGATTTTTTCAAAAGTATCGTATAAAGTACTAGGGGGCCTGTATACACTCAATACAATGAACTGCTCAAGCTCAATACATGCTATCTCAGCCCTACTGGTGCCCAAGGTACAGCAAACGAAAGAGGAAGACAACGTAGAAGGTGCATATATCAAATTAAGGAAACAGCAGCAGAGGAATGGCGAAATGGCGAAATGGATGAGGCGTTTTTAGCAAAAGGGAATACAAATACCTAAAAAAAGACTAGAATAGAAATTTGTTTAAATTTTAATGTATCTAAATTAAAAGGCTTTTATTATTATTATGTGGTACCAGCTGCCTGTTGAGGTATTTCTGAACCAATGTGGTTTAAACTTTTAAGAGCAGTCTCAAAGCAGTCGTTTTATAAAAAAATGTGTAATTTTTAATTCCGTAGAATTCTGACAGCTATCATTTTTTGACTTGTCAGAGATTTCAAACCTTTTTGGCCGGGCACATTTCAATTTCACATCTGACATTTTATTAAGTGCGGTGCTCCACATTAATAGTGATTTTACGGCGAGTGATAATTACACCGAAACAGTAAAAAAACGCAAGTTAAAATATATTTTTTTCTTAAATGTTTACTAGACCTGGAATTCGAATAAAATAAAGTCATTAAAGTTAATTTGATATATTGTTCGTGATATTGAAACATTTGTTATTTTTGTATTAGGTCACTTGAGTAAGAAAATATTTAGATTTACCTTTTTGTTGGTAACCATAAAAAAATACGTAGCATTTTATTTTTTATTGCCCTCAAATGGGTCAAATTTGTCCCTTTTTCTGTGGAGAACTTTTTAGTAGCAACGCTTATGAAATGTCAAAACTTAACCTTTGTTTAAAAAGCTCAGTACTGAAGTCACTATTGCCATTGGAAGTTACTATGTACCTACGTTCGCTGAACTATTGTTGCTTTTTATCATTCAGTTAAGTGGACAAAACCATAAATCTTCGTTCATCTGTTTACGTCCAATTACCCACTAAATTACCGTGCAGTTCTCAATTTAGTCCCGTAAATCAAATTGTAACAGATTTGCGCACGTTGGAAAAAATCGCATCAATGTGCGAGCCAGGGGCGTGAGACAATATAACTTCCGAAACGCTCAGGTACATTTTAGTACAGTCACTAACAAAATGTATTTTAATATATCAGAAGCTTATTTTGTACTTTATTGAATACGTGATTCTTAAGAGATTAAAATGTCTTCGTGAGGTAAAATAATGCTGAACACTGCTCTTGGAGTCTATTAACTCTTTGATTTAAACATTAATGAACTCCAAAATCAATAAAGAGTACATTTTGGCCCGGCTCATCTCCCTCGGACAAGCAAAAAAGCTGGGGCGGCCACAGAGCAGGCGAAAAATAATTAACGGCTCAAATATAGTCTTTCCTGCAACTTCGATGTTGTTCCCTTTAGAGTATACTCTAGGGCCGAGGGGTTCAAGTGCACAGGCGCTAAAAGATTTAAGTTGGCGCCAATACAGCGCGGAAATGCCGCCAGCGTTAAAGGTAGATACACTGCGACAGGGACAAATGTTTTTAAATTTCTTTTTTTTTAAATTACATATTTTTATTATTATTATGTAGGTTAAGAAAATTGTAAGTACTGTATATTTGATTTTAAAAAAAGAGTAGGCACGAAGGTCTACACTTTTTGTATATTAACTCTATATAAACATTTTGAATGGATTTTAAGATCCACACGCTTAAATGTAAATTCTTATATATTTTATCACACAAATACACAGTATTTACAATATCCTTAAACTACATAGTAATAATAATAATTAAATATTGAGAAATAGAAAATTAGATGAAATTTAAAAAGTTTGGTTCCTGTGGCAATGTACCTTTAATGCTGGCATTTCCTCTCTGTATTGCAATACTTATTAGTTGAGCGAGGAAAGAATTAACTGATAAGTATTTAGTTTTTAAATCTGAATGTTGACATTGCATCAGCTATTATATAAATAACAATAGTGTAATCCTTTTGGCTTTAATTAAAAATCGCGGGTCATCATCGTACATCAACATAGCATTCAAAAACCCGCCCGTCCTTTGACGTCTGGCGTGCCACGACGGAGCGCTTTTTAGGACTGCCGCACACCACCACCATGGAGCCAGCTAGGTGTACCACTACCTAAAGGCAAAGGGCAGCCTATATATAAACGCGTTCTGCCTCTGGTCCCATAGAAAAAAACAAATATTTTTACAGTATAAAAATGACACGTCCCCACAATGTTTAATATACAAACAGAAACCCTATTAACATTGCACCTAGTTCAAATAACCATGTTATCAGAAAAGCTGCAATTCAAAGCTTTCTTCAGTTCACTTAGATTATGTACAGACGTATTATTCTTCGCCACTGTCTGTGAATTCTATTAATACAACAGGTGTTTTATTTTAAATTTCGCGCACGACTGTACCGGAAGGCGCGGTGGACTGTGCTTTGAGTCGTTTCCGCTATTTTTACGACCTCACTTCACTAGATGAAAGCTGTTCACTTGAGAGTTTTATTGCTTTGCCAATATTTTATGGCGGATAATTTTCAAAGAAACATATTTCAGTAATGTTGCATTGTTCGGTAACCAATTATAGTATTTGAATTGTTTAACTATACACTTGGTTTAAACTAGTTTATTTATTTGTGTATTTGCTCAACAGTATTCCTACACTAAACAATATTAAAATAAATAATAATAATATAATATCAAAGTATATATGTATTTATAATAAATTCATAATTCTAAGTTCTAAGATTCATTGATCATTATAATATATATTTAAAATAAAGGAAGAATAACAATGCCATTATTATTAAAATATACCAGAGTTTCTTAAACATTTTTTAGTTACATTAAATATATCTATTTGCTGGTAATTTGTGTTATAATCTGAAGTTTTCTAAAGAAAATATTAAGTTCGTTATGCTAATAAAAAGCAGCAGTGTTGGCCTAGTGACTTCAGCGTGCGACTCTCATCCCTGAGGTTGTAGGTTCAATCCCCGGCTGTGCGCCAATGAACTTTCTTTCTATGTGCGCATTTAACATTCGCTCGAACGGTGAAGGAAGACATCGTGAGGAAACCGACTTGCCTTAGTCTGAAAAAGCCGATGGCTTGTGAAGGTTATTGTCGGTTTTTAAATTATTATATACCGTGTTAATAAATACCCATTGATAATATTAGTTGTATCAACCATAAAATTAAAAAATTGAATCGCGTGCAACCATAGACTATACAGGGACATAATTAATAGTTAATTTCGAACACATGTACGAAATCAATTTGATTGATTGAGTCAATTGTCAACATATAATTTCACGGTTGTGACACGGAATATTGGCTTGCGTTTTCAATTATTATTTTTAGTTATTTCCGTTAAGGGCTTTAATAACACGTGCTCATATTAAACCTAATTATTACCCTTGTTTGTCGGTTTCCTATCATTTTATTTGCTGTTTTGTCATTATGACGTCATATCCTGGTGATATATCTGTCCTCCTTAAAATGCCTCATTCAATTAATATACCTACGTTTCTTTCATGTCTCTGTCATCACAATGGTAACGCAATATGATAGAAAGGGACGTAAGTATAGGTTTAGGGTAACATATCTATAACTAGTCTAGCCATAACGTTCCAGACTTTATAAGAGCTGAAGACTGGCCCTCATCTAGCTCAGGCCTCAACCCTTTAGACTTCAAATTATAGTCAGTTTTAGAAGGCATGGCCTGCTCTAAAGGACACGGCGAAATTGAGTCTCTTAAAAATTTCTGTATTTGTTTCATGATTATTTGTTAATTAGGCAAGTAGCTGATCAGCCTCCTGTGCCTGACGCACGCCGTCGACTTTAGGTCTAAGGCAAGCCGGTTTCCTCACGATGTTTTCCTTCACCGTTCGAGCGAATGTTAAATGCACACATAGAAAGAAAGTCCATTGGTGCACAGCCGGGGATCGAACCTACGACCTCATGGATGAGAGTCGCACGCTGAAGCCACTAGGCCAACACTGATCAAAAACATTACATAAATAAACATTAACATATAGTTTTATATTTTATACCTATTTGTTTAGGGAGCGCGGGGTGGTAAGGGGTAAATAGTCCCCCATAGGAATTTGAATTTTATTCACGTTTTTTTTTACCTATCTTCAACTTATAACGTGCCAGCCACTTTACCACAGCCAGGGTCCTGCCAGGCGGCTCAGTGAGTGGTGTGCAAACGCTTTATGTTGACAGGAAACCTATAATTTTACTAACGTAAATTTTTGTTTTACTATTCGTAACTTTGAATTTTGTATTTTATTTTGTAATATAACTATTTTGATTGTATAACAGTTTTCAATATTACTAGTTAATTTAAGTCGTGATAAATATTAAGAACTATATCAAGGGGCTGTTGTAACAAACCTCGGGTTGTTGTAACAGTTACAATTTGCCCCCAGTTGTGTATATACGCCGGTTCAGTTTTCCCCGGCTTAAATACTCGGAAATGTTCATTCGCGTGACCTGAAGATTGCATTGAGCTGGCAATTCCTCAGGGTGGAGGATGACTGATAAAGAATTTTTGATGTAGATCACTTTATCAAACACGCGAAACCTACCAAGAAAGAGCCAGTTCTGTTACTGCTCGATATATGGCTCAATGTGAAGTTGTCTCTAGGGTAGTCAGCTCATGTCGAAGCCAAAGAAAACAATATTCAGTTGTTTCCTCCATGCTCCCACATTTTCAACCTTGTGACTACGGCCCTTTTAAAAACTACGTGAACAGAGCACAGACGAGGAGTAAATATCCAGGAAAAACGATGACAATTTATGACATCCCAGGTGTGGGAGTCATTTTCAGTAGACTTAGCTTTGTTTGCCTTTGAGAACCAGGGTTTGGCTCTTTTGTCCAGGCCTAAGAACATCAGAAAATGTTCTAATGAAAGTGAGAATTTATCGTATAAACATCCAGAACTATTGATTCTGCTCCTGATGATCAGCACAAAAAATTATCGCCACATTGAAACTGCGAACAAACTAACTCAGTGTTGGTCAAAATCAATTTTTCCCATCAAAGTTAGACCATACCAAAGGCGCCACCACGAAAAACAAATTAATTGCAGACGCAAAGGAAGCTGCTGTCTGACTGATACGTCTGAAAAAGAAGCTTGAGAGTAGAATATGGAGAAAAGAAAGAAAATGCAAAAGAAATGAAAAGAAAAGTAAGGGGAAGGAAAAGTTAACAAATCTGCATGGTAAGATTAGGTAGAACTAAGAGAAAATGATCCAAGATGTGAAAAAATTAAACGATGAAGGTGTATTTTTGTTGTAACTAGCCCCAACCACGGGGTAAGTTGTAACACTTCTCTTTTAGAAAAAAAAAGGAAAGACTGAGATTGAAAACGACGCTTCGAATAAGAGTATCGATCAAAGTTTATAGTAGAATTTAGCCAATATTCTTCAATCAATTATTTGTTAAAATTGTTACAACTAGCCCCACGCTCCCCTACTTAGAAATTAAGCTCAGCTCAGATTAATACCTGCAGCTGAGTTTCGTCATCGGACGTCGAGGCAGAATACGAAATTCCACCCGTATCACCTCGACGTCCGTCGTTCCACAACTGAGCGTTTAGTAAGGAAGTTTTTCTCGTACCACCACTATACACGATACCCGCGGTCCATAGACGCTGTTGTTGCCAGTTTTGGTACGCTCTTTCCTTAAGTACCCTAAGGCCAATATATACTCCCCGATAAAAATAAAAGGGGAAATATCAAGAACAAATCTTAATTAAAATAAACGTACTAAAGTAACAATAGATTGTATTGAATATAGATTTGTTGAAACTTCCGTAAAAGGACTTCATTTAGGGCGTATTTCGTGAGTCACGATGGATACAATGAATCAATTTTCATCACGATTGACATTGTTTGTTTAAACAATAGAACATTTTGACATCCCTTGTCTAGGCTATGATAAACGCTTTGTTTTTGCCGCCTTTTTCGGAATAATTTTGATGAAATTGCACATGGAACAACGGGAAAACAAAATATTAATCACGCCTTTGTCGACATGGGCATCTATTGTTGCCCTAGCTTAACAACGTGGCGGGATGCCGACAAGGCTACGCTGTTACCATGTCCTGCCTCGAGCGATGCTGGTAGCGCCGTTGGGTTTGAGTGGGTATGCCAGCGAGTCCCACGTAACCCTCCACCACGAGGCAGACGTGCGGGAGAAAACAGAAACCCTAGGCCAAGACGAAGGTTGTAATTTTTGCTGGGTTTATCACTCACGGTTCACGATTGGTGATATAATTTTTGAGATCGGTCCAGTAGTTTCAAAGTTCATCGTTCTTTTCTCTTTATAAAGTAAAATCTATATGTTTATATGTTTGCAGAGTTCACATGTTGCAGCGATATTGTGTACAGATACCGGCAAACTTCTTGAACAAATGTCCTTAGCAGAAGCGATTTTTAGTATTATGTATTTAATATTGTATATTTTATTTTTATTGATTTTTTGTTTTCGACATTATCGTATGAGTTTAGTACGGATAGTGTACGTGTTTCTGTGTATAAATTTAAAAAAAAAACACGAATTTACTGGAGATGTTTTAAAAAAATAGAGTACAGTTTACTTCTTAAACTCAAAGAATTGCTTTGTATAACGTAAAAAGTTTATAGAATACATTCATTACTTTTAGCTGAGATTTTGAGCTCTTTTATTAATTTCCTAATTAGTAGTAGGTACAACTTGTGAAATTCACTATATTTTTGAATTTATTCATTATTGGTACGTACATTCGCGATGACCTCCATCAGCACCTTTATGTAGAAAACATCACAAACACTCCATCAACACGTAAATGTCGTTTTAACTTCTTGAAACTTCTACGGACCTACTGAGAAGATGGAAAAGGAGAAAACCATTCTAATTAGCGTGAGTATACGTAAGTTGATAGAAATAGTACACAAGAACCCCTTAAAATGATCAGGTCACTCAGGAAGAAATCTTATAATGAGCGTCTGAAAGCACTTGACCTTACTGATTTAGGAAGTAGGAGATTAATAGGAAATCTCATTGAAACCTATAAAATCCTCACTGGCCACTATAATGTTCCAGGAATTGAGAAGTTCTTTATTTTAAGTGAAAATATACATTTGAGGGGTAGTTCTTTAAAACTTAAGACCACTCAACATAACACAAATTCCTTAAAGAACTTTCTCCCAAACCGAGGGCTTCCGGAAAGTGTAATCAGTGCACCATCTCTGAACTCCTTTAGAAATAGTTTCTCCAAATCTCAAAATATACGCGCATCAGCTTATTAAGCTGCTAATGTGTTTATATACATAATAATAATAGAAACTGTAAGTCCTATTATTGGACACTTTCTTATGTTAAAGATTTAGTAAAAAAACTAATTATTAAAATGTAGATATTGTCCATTGTACCTTTAAAAGCTTGTAAATCATAATTTTCAAATACATATACAAACACGTAAGTCAAATTAACTTTTTTCTAAAAACATGCCAAAACTTAGAACGGATTAGTAACAGATGCGTTATGCACCTTTGAAAGGTGTTAAAATAGAATGCGCACGCGTTTGATTTATTGCCGACTGATTTCGATTGTCATTCAGCTAAGAGTTTCCTGTCGTTACCAAATATGGTGTTCTATTGATATGAATACAGAGTGGCTGTTGCGTTAGAGAGTTCATAATAAATGTTACGTACCATCGTGCGATAATTTCCAAATACATATGTATAACTAAAAATAATATGTGCCAACTACAATTTTTTACAACAAACGGGCAGGAGGCTCACCTAACGTTAAGTATGCCGCCCATAGACACTAAATACCAGAGGGCTCGCGAATTTGTTGCCGGTCTTTTAAGAATTGGTACACTCTTTTCTTGAAGGACCCTAAGTCGAATTGGTTCGGAATTTCTTTTTATGTTACAGGAGGCAAATGGGCAGGAGGCTCACCTGATGTTCAGTGATACTGCCGCCCATGGACACTAACATTGCCAGAAGGCTCGCAAGTGCGTTGTCGGTCTTTTACGAATTGGAACGCTCTTTTCTTGAAGGACCCTAAGTCGAATTGGTTCGGAATTTCTTTTTATGTTACAGGAGGCAAATGGGCAAGAGGCTCACCTGATGTTAAGTGATACCGCCCATGGGCATTCACATTGCCAGAAGGCTCGCAGGTGCGTTGACGGTCTTTAAAGAATTGGTACGGAAATACTTTAGTGTGCAGGTTCCACATAGTGATGGTGCGCGGCAAAAACTACCTTAAAAAGTGTATAAGTACTATGTTTGTATATTACAGCTGTATATTAATAAATATATATCTAAACAGTGCAGCTATAAGCTAGGTTTAACGCCTATTTTCATATGTAATACCTACATCAGGCAGTTCATATAAAGGAATCCAAATTATGATTAATGTACATAATACATATTTTAATAAATACATAATCATTTTTTATAGAACAGAGGCTAACGGTTCAGAGACTCACCAGTCTCAGCTGCTGTTAAGTGATACCCATTTTAAAACCGTATGTTCTTTTCTTGAAGGAGTTCTCTTTTTCATCCTCTCAAATTGGTTCATAAATACTTCGGGTAACATTGTATTTTTGAACGATAACTTTAAATTAGCCAGTCGTAGGATCTTGATTTCAACCCTTGTAGCCAGGTGGCGCATGACTTGTAGATTTGCGTAACAAATTGATTGTTCAAGTCAAACAAAATGTTAGTTTAGTTTTGACTTGTGATTAACCCATAATTATTTTCACATTTTTTATTTTATTTATTTGGGAAACAAAACCGATACATGACTATAAAAACATACAATAATAAAAAAAAGTTAAAAATAATATAAACACATTGGATGTATCCACAAAAAGTTTCACTGATAAAAAATATGATACAGAACAAAGCATAACAAAACATGACAGCACAAAATATGAATCCGGAGAACGACAAACATACTGGTAGGGGGCCTGATAGCCTAGCGGTCTTATTAAGTACCGGGTTCGATTCCCGGTTCGAGGGCAAGTTTTAATTTAATTTAAATTTGTTCTCGGCCTTTGGGAGGGTTGTGCGGTACCGGACGAGTGCCTAAACCGTACATAGAGGACACTGTCGAATTTCTAAAAGACAAGCACGAATTATAAAAAATCCTATACTTGACGCTGGCTAATGCACAATCGTGCCAGAGCCATAAATAAAAAAAATTAAAAAAAACATACTGGTAGCTATAATAAAGAAGAAAGTTACAAGGATTAGGACATTAACAATTGTTTAAAATTATTTTTACATGAAGCAGTAGAGGAGTCCGAAAATTGGTCTATGATGTTGGCAGAATCCAAAGCAGAACACATCATGTGAAGAGGGTCGCGGAACTCACTGTTAGTTCTGGGAGTCGGAAGGTTAAAAGTTCTGTGCGAGCGTAGAGACCTGGCAGGAACATTGAATGTTATGTTATAAATAACTTAATACATACAAATTATAAAGGATGCAACGGGCCGCCTTATCGCTAACAAGCGATTCCTTCCAGGCAACCCTAGTAAAGGAAAAAACTAAAAAAAAATATGAAGAAGAAGTACATAACCAAATCTTATTAAAAATATAGAATAATAAAATAATACAAAAAAATAAAGTAAAAACCAAAATAATTACACGGATTCATGAATTGCGATGCAATACAAAAGAATAAGAAATAGATTTCAAAAGTCACGTTTGAGCAGAATAGGATATGGTTAAGAAATATTTATGCAGAAGAGTTTTAAAAGATGTTAGGTTGGTAGCCAATCGTATGGAGTCGGGCAGCCTATTCCACAACTTAATGGCGGAGATCCTAAACGAATTGCCTAAGGAGGATGAGCAGAGAGATGGAATTTCCAATAAGCATCTATTAGAGGAGCGTAACATATAAGGACCTGAGGATTTGAATTCATTTTTAAGATAAGAGGGAGTCTTGTATTGAGTCTAATAGGAAGCAACCTGCGGAATTACCTTTGAATTTAGTAATAATAACGCGTGTTCAAAAATATTTTGATATACGTTAAAAAGCTTTTGATATTATTTCTGAGAATGCTTGAAACCGCATCACATGTTACGAAATACCAAAATTGCTAACCCTTCAACATATGGCAGCTAATAATGTATGCTAGTTTTATATGGATATCACCACGATTGGGTTCAAATTCTCCAATATTGTAAAAAAGGCGTTTCAATCCGTTCATGTGTATTGTAAGACTCTAATGAGGCACGGAGTTTCTATGTCATCATTGGTCCAGGCATTTCAGTAGTTCTTCTGGAATCGTTTTCAGAACTTTAATAACGGAATAATTTTGATATAGACACCATCTACAATTTGTACAAAGTGTGGAGAGTATTCTGAAGAGTTGTTTGGTTTGATCTCTTCTGCCTCGTTTCAATACAAGCCTTGTACAAGTCGTATTAACTCAAAATTTCATCAGCATCATCCTGATGGCTGGAAGTCTTCCACGGTCAGCCTCACAAGAGAGTTTAGTTGTGAACTGTGGAATCGACTCTCGGTGGGGGTCTTTCCAGGGATAAACCTCTAATTGTTTTAAAAAAGAGTACCTATACTCCGGAAATTAAATAATAATTTATTATTATAATAATTAGTTATAAATGTATGACATGTCCATATTATTCTTTCATTTGTCAACAACACAGGTGACAATTTTGTTTAACAATAGCTTTGTTACGAGTGTCTTGCAATTTGATAATTGATTTTAGTTATAAAAATAACTCTGGAAGGTATTCAAAACCAATGACAATGGCGCAACTTAATAAAGTATTCAAGAGAACCAGCGTGGCGATTAAAATACAGTCAAAATCTGTTATAACGACATCGAAGGGACTACTCATATTTGGTCGTAAAATCCGATAGTCGTAACAGCCGATGACGTTGTTATTAAGAACCTAAATACAATAGAACGTCAACCGTCTGCGTCGTCGTAAGAGGTATGTTCACTGTGGAACTATAACGTAACAGTGTTGACAAAAAAAAATTGCGTTGCTGCGACTTGAAGCAACGAATTCACGTCAGGGGTTCATGCGTCCAAAAGAAGGGATGCTAACGCATTGCACATTGTACCCGGCCTCCCCCAGCTTTATAAAACAGGGTGAATTGGCCGATGTGAAAGGCCCTTGCTGTGCCAAGGTTCATTCCAGATCATTCGAGGCCGTAGAGGACCGTGATATTAACTAGCTGATGCGTGGCTGGATGCAGACAAGGCTACGCTGTTACCGTGCCCCGGGCGATTGCTGGTGGCGCCGTGGGGTTTTAGTGGGTATGCACAACAGCGAGTCCCACATAACCCTTCTCCACCAGGTCCAACTGTGCCGCGGGAGGGTATGCGGCATTTTCCCACCAAGGAATAAAAAACGTAGGATAGAAGCGCAAGCGCAAGTTGCAAGTGGGGTGTGTCCCCCAGTTTAGTTCGTAGTTGGCGGCGCTGGTGTCGTGTTGCGTCTCTCTTGCTGTCGTAGTTAAGACTGCCACGCTGCCAAGCGGCACTTTGGGTTGCAGAATGTTTGTCTTCAGAGCACCTACAGTTACTGTTCTTCTATCCTACGTCTGAATTCATCGCTTCAAGTCCCACGATCGTTCCGCAAAGACTACGCGTTGACAATTGACATGAAACTTTCGCTAGTCCAATCACAAACAAACGCGCCATTTCGTCTGTCACTATTCAAATTAAGAATATTTTGCAATGTATATTTGTTATGTTAAATTCTTTCTCATTATACCAAACCCAAATAAAACCAACAAAAACGCATCATAGTTTATTTAAAAGCAATTCAATATACAAAAACAATTAAATACATTTATCATATATTTTACTCCGTAACAAAAACCCTGTGAACTTACGTCAAATCAAGACTGATATCATATAAAATGCATTTGTACTCAATTAACCTTTCAAATAAGAATTTGTAGCGACACCGACAATATATAGCTACAATCACAGCGATGACGTCACACTCTAAAACGCGCTATCAAAGTATTTCCCGCCGACCACATATACTTCACGACCATAACCAATAGAATCCATTCAATCAGATTAGGGAAAAACCGCCTTCACCGGGGAGGGCGAGGTCCTTTAGTGCGTACTTCGCTTACACCAGTGAGCTTCCGACCTGCCCTTCAGCCTTCAGGCGATTGACAACCCCGCGACGGCCCAAGCCGAGGTCCGAGTCTCGCAGGAGCCGCCCTTGTGCAAGTCGTGGGAAAACCCCATTCTGTCAAGGCCCTTGTGGATAACAGCGAGATTCCATTCCCAAAAAAACCACTGGGTCCTTCACTGGTTAGACTGGGTCAAACTCCTTTTAGATTGGAAGAACTGTTCACCATACCTTCAGCCATATATAAAAGATGATTCACTGGGTTTTTATTACATAACTTTTAGACTAAACGGCACCAATTTGTATAATAGGCAAGGTTAACTGGAATGCATTTTGTATGTACTTTGAACTGTTTCCAGCCTGAAAAAGAAAAAATAATTTTAATTGTTTCCCCTCGTTATACAGTTAGTTGATTCCAAAGTGTAAATGGAACGGCAAGATTGGAATCAATGACATTCTGGATGTGGAATGTTACCTACATTCCATGCTATTGAGAATACTTAGAGGCTACAATTATTTTGAATTTCCACGTTCGTTTTCAAGGTTCTTGCCACCACTGTGGAACCAGCTGCCCACTGAAGTATTTCCGAACCAATTTTACTTAGGGTCCTTTAAGAAAAGAGCGTACCAATTCTTATAAGGCCGGCAACGGACTCGCGAGCCCTCTGGCATTGGGTGTCCATGGACGGACATAGGTTTTATAAAAAAAAGCGAGGGCTCATAATAAAAGGACACTCAAATTCTGTAATCTGTGGATTTTTTTTTTACACATTTTTGTCAAGTATATTTTTAAGTAATTTTATAATTTAGTCAATGTACACATTTTATTAAGTGCGGTGCTCTACATTAAAAGTGGGTTAACGGCAAATGGTAATTCCGTTCCTTTTCATCACAAACAGGAAAAAACGTACAAGTAAAAATAACATTTTTTTTAAAAGGTTTTACGGTTAACCTGGAAGTAGTGCCAGCTCAAGAATAAAATAAAGTAATTAAAGTTAATTCGATATATTATTCGTGATATTAAAATATTTGTTATTTTTGTATTAGGTCACTTGAGTAAGTAAATATTTAGATATACCTTTTTGTAGGTAAAACATAAAAAATACCTTTTCGGTGGATATTTTTTAATCAAATGTCAGAATTCTACGGAATTAAAAATCAGAGTATAGTTAAATAATCCAGTTAAACATACTTCCAAGAAAACGTTGGTTATATAGTTGTTTACGGACTCCTTATCTTCTCCTTGCTTCTTGCTTAACTCTTCGGTAAATATTGTCGCCAATTCGCTGACGTGTTTCGTCAAAACTACGGTTAATCTGAAATTACATTTTTATATTTTTTAATTTCATCAACTTTTATTATTGTTTCATTCTTTGGAGCAACAAAATAAAATATGTTTATTATGGAATATAAGATACAGGTATCACTTATTCCACGTCATTAAATTTGAATAGGTAGACATCCCTACTGATCGGCAAAGGAGACAGAGGGAAAAAAACTCTCGGTAAACGAGTAATGGTTGCAATTTAAAAAAAATACATTCTTACAACCTCTCATGGTCTAAGATCCCGCTGCAGGATTGGTGCGCTCATCGACTATTTGTTTAAAACCAAATTTTTATGTTTATTTATAATTAAGAGAATATATATTTACTAGGGGGTGGCTTTCAAAATTTGGCCGCCATTATTTTTAATTAAATTATTTTTAATTGATTTTTGGTAAAAAATTTCGTTCATTTATTATTTAAATAAAATAACGTCTACATCACGGTAATTAATATGAAGATTCTAAAAAATCACGGGTGCCGTTGCGCACCTGGCCGCACCTCTTTGCAACCAGGTGTAAACAGGTATGATTTCGATAAATTTATACGTTTATAACCTATTTTTATTAATTATATGTCAAATTGAAGCTAATTTTTTTTCTATTAATTATCTAATAAGCTAATATATCTATTATTATATAAGTTTGAGTTTGAGTTTATCAGATTTCTAGCTGTTTTGTGATCTTTTCTATTAGATAATTAGGTGATCAGCCTTCTGTGCCTGACACACACCGATTACCGGTTGTGCACCAATGTACTTTCTTTCTATTCCATCAATCGCTCGAACGGTGAAAGAAAACATCGTGAGGAGACCGGCTTGCCTTAAACTCAAAAAGTCGACGGCGTGTGACAGGCACAGGCTGATCACTACTTACCTATTAGATTGATATAAACATATACAGAAATCTGAGGCACAGACCTAAAAATCTTGTAGCACCACTCATTTATTTTTCTTTATTCGTTACTTGTAATTACTGTTATTCAGTATATTACACTACTATTACATGGGCCCAACTAAAACTATTTTGTTAATCAATCAGAAATTATTAATATTTAAATTAATTTCCAAAGCTTTTAACAGTAACAACAAAGAACAAATCTGTTTCAGTAGTTTCAGTAGTAAAGGATTTTATTCAAACAATACATAGTTGAACAATTCAAAATCTTTAAACACGAGATCCTTATTTGAAATATAATTTGTATATATAACATAATATATTGAATATACTAGCAGACCGGCCAAGCGTTGCTGTGGTTAAGGTTTTTGTTATATTACATAGTAGTAACCTATTCAAGGGAAACGGTAGGAGAACACCCGTCATGGGGACCCATGGGGACCATGCTTTTTTTGTGGTTATGCCATTAAATTGTAGCTTATGTGAAACTTTTAACACAGCGCCATCTGTTAGAATTGTGACTATCAAATAATCAACAAATATTTGCAATAAAATAATATTATATGGGTATAAATTGAGATGTAAGCTATCCTATCTTTTAAGTTAGATGGAAATGCACACGGTGTGCAAATTTGCTTGAAATCGGTTCAGTAGTTTAGGAGTCCATAGCGGACAAACAACCTGACACGTAATTTATATATATTAAGATAATAAAACTCACTGAGTCAAAGCATCTGCCTCATCCGCGGTAGACCTTCTTGGCTTAACAAGCAGCATTTCCCCAGTTTTGTGATACAGTTCCACGCAACACGCCGTCGCGTGCGCAAGCCCGCTAACGGCGCGTTTATAAATCGCCTTTTCGTTTAGCTCATTGGATTCCAGCCAGGTTAAGGTTTCCGTGTACTGTCTGGAAATTATTGTATTATTATTGTAGAGCTGTCAAACCAATTTTCTGTATCAAGTTTAACATATTTGTAATCTAAAAGCTTTCTCGTATAATCTTGCTGTGATCTCAAAGCAATTGCTAAATGAGTAAATTTAGTATGGTATAAGGTTAAAAGTGAGTGCGCACACGCCAGTGGTTCAAAATCTAACTGCATATGCTTGATCCATTACGCCGGAACAGCACCTACCATTTCCGGTTCGTGTCAGTCGAAAGTTGTCATCCTTGACTGACACCTATTTTTTTTTCTTTTTTTTTATGTAATAGGAGGCAAACGGGCAGGAGGCTCACCTGATGTTAAGTGATACCGCCGCCTATGGACTCACATTGCCAGAAGATTCGCAAGTGCGTTGCCGGCCTTTCAAGAATTGGTACGCTCTTTTCTTGAAGGACCGTAAGTCGAATTGGTTCGGAAATACTTCAGTGGGCAGCTGGTTCCACAAAGTGGTGGTGCGCGGCAAAAACTGCCTTGAAAAATGCTCAGTTGTGGAACGGCTGACGTTGAGGTGATACGGGTGGAATTTCGTATTCTGCCTCGACGTCCGATGATGAAACTCAGCTGCAGGTATTAATCCGAACAACTCCTCTGAACACTCTCCATGGTAAATGCGGTAGAAGATGCAGAGTGACCCCACATCTCTACGCAACGCCAAAGGATCAAGCCGCTCGGAGAGGGATTGGTCCTGGGGAGCTGGTACTGGGGAGCCCCCGCCCAGAGGTGAGAACAGTGCTCCACGTGGGTCGAATTTGCGGTTAACGCAGTTACCATCTAATACTTACTTTATAAGCGGTTGGAACTGCAATTTCAGACCGATATCCCTTGTTGCCCTCTGCAAACGTTCGTGGAACACATCCTCTTTCGACAGATCACCAGATTCCTCATAATCATCATCCTCATCTTCCTCTGGCATCTCACAGAGTTCTGAAATATATCAAAATAAATTAAGCTTATTGTTTGATTTGCCGGCACTCTCTAGAGGTATAAATACCTCCGAAAAAAAATTGTTTCGCCGGCAATTTCACCCATGACATTCGGTTAAATGTGTTTTTAAAGTCAAAGTCAAAATCATTTATTCATATAGGTAACACAATGTACACTTATGAACGTCAAAAAAGAAATATACATTAAATGCTTCTAATTTTACAGTTCTCAAATCAAGGGCGTAGAACGGAAGAGAAGAACTGGAAATAAACTCTCCGCCACTCTTTGATCGCCAAGTTTTTTGTTTTACACAACGAGCTGCAACCATTACACCATTATCCACAGCTTCAGTAATTGATAATAATAAAATAAATTAAAAACAAAGTTTGTCCTCTATCAGCAGTTAAATAGGTTAATTGATCTCTAATTAAAGGCCGGCAACGCACTCGGGAGCCCTCTAGCATTAAGTGTCTATGTGTAGCGGTATCAGTTAACATCAGGTCAGCGTGCCCCTGTTTTATTAGAAAAATAGATTTTAATCTTAGCTTATACTTACATAGTTTTATAATAATAATAATAATAATAGCCTTTTATTTCAGATACTTTACACTTAAACACAATTATTTTTCTATCTCATTATTTTTAAATATATATATATGTGTGTCCTTTGTAAGCAAACTAGTTTTAGGGGCCATCCATAAAGTACGTCACACGTTAATGGGGAGGGAGGGTATCACCGAAGTGTGACATCGTGTGACAAGGGGCATGGGGGGGTCAATACTTTTGTGACGTCACATGTTAAAATTTTAAATACTAAAACGCAAAGTTTGGATGTGAATTAAAATTTTTAAAAATTTACGAACTTGATCTATATTTATTAATAATTTAGCATTCTCGCTATGCGATAGTCTCTCATGCAACGTCATTTAACTTCTGCTCGCTCGCTTTTCTATCGTTCCGCACGTCGGTTGTTTGCGAGACCTTCGACAAGTGCTACCTCACGCGCCGGCGCAGTAAAAAATGTGTGACGTCACATCAGGAGGACGTACAAACTCTTTTATATTTTATTTTTCTTCTTTGCCGTCTGATCGACGATGTTTTATTTGTCACTTGACATAATAGATGTAAGATGTTTTAATTTTTTCTTTATATTATTTTATTTTATAAAACCTAGAATATAGGCTTTAAATGTTGTTTCTTTTGTATTCACAGGTGAGTGAATAATTTGTAAATATATATTTTTTATTAAATGTAAATTTATAGATATTTCTTTTTTAAATAAATCTTTTGTATTCACAGAGAAACGCAGTTGCGCCTTATTTATTCCCAGTACTCGTATAAGCGATCGATACCATTATATATATAAGAAAAATGATCTTCGTTTGAGGATCCTTCACGCCTAAACCACTGATCTAGATGGTTTATGGCTATTTATTTTTTAAATTCCAACGTTCCTTCATTTTTTATTGCTGTTTTGCTTTTATGAAAATTTATACATACGGAATTCACCGCGGAAACATTCGGGGAGGCTTCCTAGAGCCTCAAAAAGAAGAATAATAAAAATATGAAAAAGAAATAATAATGAAACATAAAACTTTATTTATTTCCTATTTTAATTCGCCCAGAAAAGCGGGCGGGAAACGGCTAGTAAATATATATAACAAAAAAAATATACTTAAGATATAACCAAAGATGGAATACATATACAAAAAGGGTCAAATTTTCACGAAAGGAGAAATTTAAATAGAAATTTAAATATATTTGAAGTAGTACCTAATTCGGGTGTGTTGTGTGATGGTGTGTACGTAAGGGTGTGTAAGTGGGGTGTGCTCATGATGCAGCTTATTTAACGCTATGGATATTATATGATAATTTTATTTCCAGTATACCATTACCTGCAACTTGCTGTAATGTTTCTTTGATATCCTGTCTCTTCTCGGGGTCGGAGCTGCGCAGGCGTTCCTCTATACGCATGCTCACCTGACGCGAGAGCATTTCTAATGCTTCTAAGTGAACTAGACCTGAAATTTAAAAATAATATATCAAAAATAATGCTGCTTGTTGTCTCTCTCGCTCTTTTGGTAATGACTAGTTTTTTTTAAATTACGTTTAGAAATTTTTTTATAATTATTTTTTGTACTATCAAAATAATATTTCTGGTGGTTCATTGGGCTACAGGCTTTTCTATCGTAACACAGTTTTAAACCAGTACGGAGGGAGAACAGTCACGTTATTATTAATTGTAATTTTGGTTATCTCATTGCATAACTAAGCAATATATTTATTAGGGTGGTCCTTATTCCTAAGAAAAAAATTTTTTTCTTTAATGTCGCGGGGCACCACGTAATTTGGATATATACCATAAAAAAGGGTTTCAGTATTTTTTTTGAAATTTTTAAATGATATTTAGAGGTCGCTACCAAGGTTTGAATTTTAAATAAAAATTGAAAATCTGTATTTGTTAGAATTCTTTATTTTTATACCCAGGTCTTAAAAATGTTACGAAATTATTGTTATTGTTATTAATTAAGATATTATATAGATATCTGATTTGTTTATTTTAAAGATATAAGGGTTGAATTGTTAGTATTAGGGTACTTTATCCTATACTCTTTTACCATCAAAAGCAAATATTGCTTTTGTTCTTCATTTGTGGTAATTATTTTTTTATATTCTTCCATTCCTCTCAGCTATGTCGTTCACTACTCGCAATGAATGAACGATATTTTTGGCAGCTATATAATCAGCGTTTTCGTTCCAGGTTTCGACGTCTTTTAAAAAAAACACCATGAGAAATCTAGGGTCTGGAAGAATCTTAAGGAATGACTACTCACGAAGTTTTCTATTTTTTTGTCGATATGTGCGATGCCAAGGTTTATTCGTTTTAAGCAATCTTCTGTGCCTTAAATTTTGAGTACTTCTACTATATTTTTCTTTTCTTGAACTAAAACTTCGTCATCGAAAAACGCAAGCGAAACTATGTCTTCTGACAAATTACAAATTATTTAAAATCTTTATCAGCGCATCAGTAGCTATATTTTTGTTGAAGACCTTAAGTCTATTAATAATTGTAAGTCGTTTCTTGGTGCTGACTGACTCTACAACTACTGAAAATACATATTTTTCTCACAGCTTTTTCGTCCTTCTTCGTTAGCTTAAACTGATGCTTAAATAAATACATTTTTAAACTGTACAAGGCTCTTGCCATCCACCTAGCTCGATGAAGACCAGCAGGTCTCTGAAATGAAACGCTTTTGTCAGGAACACCTCCTAAGGAAATGATAGTAAGATTCAACAGTTCTCTTTAGTCATCTCGAGGTTCATGTACTTGAAGTTGCTTTTATGCAAACGAAATCCTGTCTGCGGCCACTTCTGCAAGAATATTTGCCTCAGCGTCATACGCTGTTATTGATTTGAAGTCGCTTTGGTCAATAGTGTTACAATTGTTCTTAAATCTTTTGAATTATTGTATATCAGGAGCACTAGATGGGGCAAGTGATCCACTACAGCTGACAACATAATTTCCATTATGTGGTGACAACAAGCAAACCAAAGCTTATTTTTATTCATATTGCGCTCCAGAAGGACGAATACTCCACGCCTTAAGCCGGTATTTACAGCAGTAGAGTCAAAACATTGTCTAACATTTTACTTTATAGCTCAAATTCCATGACTTTATAGCTTCATAGACAGCTGGACGGACAAGCTTCGCTTGTTCCACGTTCCAATTTTGGAACAGCGAGTAGTTGATAAACTCCATATCCTGATGTCAAAATTGGCAGCCGATCTTTAGTTTTGTGTCCAGTAATATCTTCTAGAAGTTTACCCTACCAATGGATTGTTAATGACGAATTAGGTTTAAACTCGCTTTTGAGCGAATCTGCACAGCTTTGCGATTTTGGACCCATTACCGACGCATAGTAGATCTATTGACATTAAATTCTGATGGACCACAGCCTGCACATTTCAAAGTAGATGTCACGACCATAGTTGCTTGTCTGTCACTCAATTTAGAGACATCAAGACTGGTATCTAATTGACTGTTAATAATATAAAAAATATTTTATTTGTAAAAATTTTGACAGCTGGTAGCGACCTCTAAATCTTAACAAAAACAAAAACAAAAAAACACGTATTTCATATTTAGAGGTATATAATCAAATGAGAAAGTGCCCCGAGGATAATTCAAAAGTCGAAAAATAAGGACCACCCTAATATTTATATTTTCTTTTATATTTATTTTCTATTATAGGAAAGGAAGAGATCATATTGCAGAGATAAAGAATACATCTTGTATGTGCCATAAAATGTATATATAAAGCCGGGGATCAAACCTACGACCTCAGGCATGAATGTCGTACGCTGTTCTGCTCTAACGAACTGTTCGACCAATTATAAAAAATTTAAGAAATGACGTCACTAATTTTAACCTAACGTTATTTATTTAATTAAATTTAAATATTTTAATAAAAACACGTTTGTCTCGTGCACGCGTGATAGAAATTTCGCCAGGAGCTTCGCGTGTGCGTCACCAGGAGCATCGCGTGTGCGTCGCCAGCCTTTAGGTGCAGAGACGTAGCGCAAAGTATGGCTCTTGTACATGAAAAAGGATTTTGACCTACAGGAGTCATAAATTACCTTCAAAATCATCAAACAGCGACTCATAATGGACCTCCTTTGCTTCCCGTTTGGCTTCTTTCATTTTATCTTCCTCATCTCCCCTTTCCTTTGCCTCTCTTAGTATTTGGGAGAGTATGGGCTTCTCAGTTTCAAGACCAAGCATTGCCCGTTTCTTGACCAATCCGGGGTCTCCATCTTGAAGAACCTCCATTGTTTTTTTACCAATAACCTCTAGGGTATCTAGACCACCTGAGATTACTTTTGTACCTGAAATGGATTAATATTTTTAAAGTACTCAGTCCTTTAATTGATAACAGTCTTTTTAACAATAGTACAGAAAATATTATCACAAAGCTGGGATGTTAGCGAATGTTTGTGATTTTTTTTATTACACTCTCATCACAATGTTTTCCTTTATAAAAAAGCTGACAATAACAAAAACAACATAAACACAAAAGTGGCTTTTTTGAATTCATATATTTATTGCAGATTTTTTGAGCATACAGACGAGAATTTAACTGAGAACTTGCACTAAGTTCTCATACAATTTTTGATCCCAAAGTTGCCTGAACTCTGTCAGTCAATAGAGTTTTTGTGTACAATTTGTTGGAAAACCCAAAAAAAAAGTTATAAATTTGTATTAAAAACATGTTTACTAGAACAAATACTAGTCACCACACCAAGGACATCCCTGTGTCAATGGTGACTTCATTCTCTTCCGACTTAATGTTAACAGGTACACCTATTTTACTGAATTAAAATTATTAATTAAGAAACAAAGTAAGCAAGTTAGTAACTCACCAGTATTTTCAACGAATTTAGTAACACCAGATAAAAGACTCCCAAACTGAAAGGTTGTATCGGTCACTTCTTGCTTTTCTTCTGAAACCTCAGTCTCTGCAATCTTTGCCTTTTCTTTAGTGATTCGAGCTAATTCTTCTGGATTTGGGGCACCAATACCCGTTTCAAGGACAGTTGAAATACCCTGCAATATTTTTTTTTCAAGTTGATAAACAATGTTATGAATAGATAAATTAAATTAGACCATTAATTTACTAACTAAATGATTACCTAGAATATGAATAAATTGAGTTATGTTTCAAAAAAAAATCAAATTAGGTACCTTGCAAATTAGATGGCTTATGTCATTAGTACTTACATCTAAAAGTAAATGTATTGATACATACATGATATTTCCTACTTTTGGTACCAATAGTTACAATACTTTTTTTGCAGATGCATAAAAATGTTTCTCCATTACCTGTGAAACTTGACTTGTAATTGTGCTAATTCCTGCGGTGGCAGAGCTAAGAAGCGAGTCAACACCCCAACCCCACCCCCATCCATCACTTTTAATTTGTTTTTCTGTTTCTTTAGTTGTAACTGGCTGGTTTTGTGCATTATTACTATACTCTAAAGTTGTATTTTGTTTAATCTGAAAAATATTTTTAAGTATATTTATGTATATGCACCTCAATGCAGATCTTAGGCATTCAACATTCTACACCCCCAGAAGGGAGAAAGAGGTTTGTTTTTTGGTACAAAAATTCAATAGAAATTGTGCTTTATTGCAACATTTACTTGCATTTTTACTTATATCTCCCCAAATGGGGCAGAGGGCATGCAGCATAGCAAATCAGCCTTATCAGTACTGGGCGGCTCTCTTCAGGGCGCTTCATTTGTATTTTTTATTAACAGCATTGAAATGTATGAATACAAGATAAATTATTATTAAATAATTTGTTATCAAGGGAAATAGAATTTTAATGAAATACATTTATACATATTTTTTTACATATAAGTTTTGTTTTCTTTTTTTCATAGAAAGTCTTTTATGTAAATCTGCTATGAAACACTAAAAAACAAACACATTTGTTAGTTTTACAGAGAAATAGTCTTAAGTATCTATTACCCGAACCAGATTATTATAAGTATTATCGTTTAAAATGGAATCACAACTAAGATCTGAAGGATAGTATATATAAATGTGTGATGATGAGGAAGCAGAAAATACATGTAATAATTGTATATTGATGGTGAAACTTTACCTCCTCACTTTTAACAGTACCACTTTCACCCCAGTCACCAAAATCATCCCAACCAGTATCTTGAGCTGAACTTGTTTTAGGTTTGTCATTTTCAAACTTTAAATGTGTTTCTTTTACTGTTTCAGACTCGTCTAAATCAAAATCATCCCAACCATCTGTTGTTGCAACCTGGAATGAAATGTCTTAATGAAATATCATGGTTATGCATTTATATTTTTAAGAAAATTTGTTTTCAATTACATGCTCTTCGTGCAACCATTACAAGCACTAGGAGCTATAGAACATTAATAATATCTAATAATCAAATTAAAATATAATCATGACTTCAATGCTGTTTAATTATGAAAGGCAATTCAAACTAAACTTACTTTTTCGGTTGCATTTGACTCTTGAGGTTGAGGTTTCCGTTGTCCAAAGTCGGAATCCAAATTATCACTGTAGTTGGAAGAGGAATTGCGCTTTTTTCTTTCTTTTCTAGTAGCATTTGAATGTCCCTCGTCAGCACTCTCGAAATCTTCACTATCACTCTGTGGCATTGTATAGTACCAACTTCCTAATGGTTTACACCTAATTAATTAATATTAAATACGTATTTATTATATTATTTTACCAAAATCGAATTAGATTGTCGTGTTTTGATTTTAGATGACGTCTTGCGTTTTGGAACTTGGAAGCTAGACGTCCAGACGTCATATTTGACAACTGACACGAGAAAGATTACCATTTTACGCAAATACAATAAGTTACATCAAATTCACAACTTTTTATTTAATTTCGTTTTCGAAATGTTTGCTTTCTTTAAAAAAATATTAATTTTTTAGGTATATATTATTATTACTATAAATTTGAGATATTCGATACTAAAATATCAAATTCGTATCTTGATAGTACTAATTAGGATTCGATAACCAACCAATAAATAAATTTAATTAAAAATAACTAGAAAGTTATCATCTTTATTCGCTTAGGTATTAACGATGATGCGTTAAGTTGAAACCGCAAGACCAATAATTACTTTTAGATTAATATAGAAGAATTACTATATAATATTTTAACTATGATGAGTCATAGTTCGAACAGTTCGAAGGAAAATAAATAAGTTATATGAAATATTAGGTTTCTATTCTTAATCAATAGCTTTTTCATAACCTCATATTCTGGTTAACGTTACTATCTTCAATTAAATTATATAATATTATTCATGAGTATACAACTAATAAAAGTTTAATTATTGAAATCGGATGGTTGTAAACTTACAAATATATAATAAGTACTGAATTATGCCGCTAATGCCGGTAATTGATTAACATAATAAAAAGCTATTAACTTACGTACCGATCTCAGTAATTTAAAAAGATTTGTAATACTTCATTAAGTGAAAATGGATTCAATGTTTATTACGACGTAAATCATCATATCGTTCGTCACTTTTATTCAGTTTACTGACGTTAACCTAGTGGCTGAGAGTGCGTCAATCCTGAGGACGTGCGCTCAAACCCCGACTAAGAAATAATTGTTTTGTATATGTGCGCAATAAACACTTGCGAGAAAATCTCGTGAGAATTTGTGGGTTATCTTAACAGAAATGACCAATGAAACAGGCACTGAAATCTATATGCCCCATGCCCCATTATACGACTCAAAGTTATTCTAGTTGTTGTAGACTATAGATACTAGAAAAACTTCGCAATATTATGTATCTAAGTAGCAATTATTATGCATAGCTATGTATAGCGTAATGTCTACATGTGCTATGGAATGCGCACCATATAATATATACCTATAGGACATAAGAGCTTGTAGATATAGATATAAGGGAATCGTAAATAGATTGAATGGACCTACCTAGATCGCTCGCTTTAGCTGTTTTCGCTGAATTAACTTAAATGTCGTATTATATCAAATGTATTGGGAGGCACGAAATGTAAACACTGTGGTCAAGAGGAATGCATTTAGAGTTTAGACAGTAGGTGGTGTAGGATATTATCATGAGTCGTGATAACGTGGCGCTGAGTCCGCGCGATTCAGTCAGCGACGCGAGTTCGCGCAAAGCGGTCGTATGTATATTCCGTGTCGATCGAGTGACGTACGGAACTTTGTGTTCGCGTTCGCGTACGCGCCGCATTCCATCGTGGGGGCCCTTCGCCGCCATTGGCTGAACCCACGTGACGTCACTCCTCGTAATGAGGTATTCAACATGGCCGTGTAGCTAGTTCGCGAGTGTGCTTCGTTATTCGTTTGAATGGATTTAATCAGTGAAATATGCCAAGGAGACGAAACGGTGAGATACCCTTGCCCGACGGATGGGATTACGCGAGGGACTTTGACGGTAAACTCTATTTCATCGACCACAACAGTAGAAAAACGACGTGGATTGACCCGCGAGACAGGTAAGTTTTCCCAAGAGAAGTGTTAACCCCTAAAGAGCCCCTTGTCAAAACTTACATTCCATTGTAATTTCTACCCCTTTCTGCTGTAAATAGGCCATTGCAGGTCATAAATATGAAAAGGTGTATGTTAATATGAGACTTGATGAAAAATAAAAGATAAACATTGACGTAAGTTGAAATAATTCGTGCAAAACAAACTGTTCTTGTCGCGATAGAGTCGCACTCTATCGGAAAACATGCGCAACATCTCCGATTTCACACGACATTCCACTATTGACTAACAACAAATGACCTAAACACAAATAATTGTGGTTATCATTTTGTTATCCTTTGGAATGCGCATTGTGTTCGAAGTCTCGATTTCGTTAGAGTCCGTTTATTTGGTGAACGGAGTTGGAACGCGGCTAATGAGGCCACAGAACTGGTTCATAGCAATGCTAGTTGAACTGGCGCAGATATACTTCGATGAAGCGTTTATGCGTATGTTTGAATACGGCTAGCAGTGTGGATGATCGAATATTTCGTAAGTGCGCGTATGTACGTAGAGTGCAATGCGTGGAGACGGTGAGCGCGGCAGGAGATGGAATGCATTGCATAGGCAAGTTGTACGGTGTGAATGACAGGCCGTAGAATGCGGCTCTGGCCTGCGGCGATGGTCGCGCCTTTCTAAAGCGGCGCACGGCCCCTCCCCGCCCCGCGAACCCCCCAACATCATACCACCTCGAGCTGCAGGTGCACAACACATCCCTCTTAAATGCCGATCATGTCTAGTATCTACTTAGTATTAATTCGGCACCTGCAGTCTTTCGTAGGTTCCTCGAAGATGACACCTGCAACTGTGCACATAACTGTATAACGTACTTTGTGATCCAATTAAGCGAGGCAGGACAGCTATCTTTATCTAGGAAGTATTTAGTAGATGTCATGTCTAGAATAGGTCATTGCAACGGTAAACCGTGTATGGGATGAAAAATTTCAAGACGAGATCATGTTTGAGCTATTTCACTCATTTAAAAAGAGTGACTTTTTGCGCCATGGCTACGTCTTAGTAAATTGGAATTTATGTGTAGTTGTTAGTTTCGCATATATCGTTAATGATTTACGACAAATGACCCAGTAAAAAGGCTCTTAATAAATGGAAAGTAGGCAATTTAGGTAGCTACTTTTCCCATATATTTTACCAAAATTTGCAGCGGATCAAGTTACAAAAAAAACTACAAAAAAAATAAACTAAACATATTGTAGATGCACAAAAATGATTCTAGTACTAAGCACTTGTAGAAATATCTATTAATGTTATTGCAGCTTAAAACTGCAAAATCAAAAGATCTGGTTTCAGTACAGACGATTCAATAAAATTGGCTATAAATACAGGAAACATTATGTTGTCTTCAACGTATAAAGCCCAGTCTGTTTAATTAGTAGTAATTAATTGTGGAATCTTGTAATTAGCATGTTCAAATGCTATTCACAAGAGTCTTGACGATAAGAATTCTATAAGTAACATGTGCATCAACGATCAACTTGCAAAATGTGAACAATAAACCGAGCAACTAAGCCAATTTAATAATGCTAAAAATAGCCCAGCCAACAATAATATAGTCCTATAAAGAGAAAATTAATTACACGCTCATGACACATTCTATCTTGGATCCTATTAGAATTGTGTGAATCTCAACCGCTAATGAAAGATGGCATGTCAACGTTGTAAATTGAGGAAAAACCATCCTTTGTCTCGTTAAGCAAGGAAGCGGGGAAGACAATGATATCGTCGATTAACTCACTGAGAACACCGTGTTGATTACTTTAATTATATCATTCGAATGCATTGTTCCACACAGCGTGTTAACACATTTTATGCGGGTGAAATTTACGTGAACTGCAAATACTCGTGAGAATGTAAGTTCTTCTATCCGAGGTGTCGATACGCAGATAATAGGCAATGTTTTATTGTTTACTTTGCGAGGCTTGCAGCTAATTTACATTTTATAAGTAGTATTGGTCTTGTAACGTAGCTGTCTTCAAGATTGTGTAACCTAAGTATGTGTAGAACATAATGTGGATGCTTCCCACGCACTACGCGCGCCTTCAAGCGTGACGTTGAAGGGGCTAGGCGCGTTGCGTTTCTTGTCTCCAACTTCGCATTCCCTTTGTAATTCAAGAAAAGCGCAAATAATGAAAGGGCGTGGCTGACGATTTAGCATGACGATTATATGTGACGTTATTACTATGCTAATGTTATCTGTGTTATTTTGCGCAGTTTAAAAAAAGCATTAAATATTTTCTTTATTGATTTTACTCAGAGTAGGATTGTTATTGGACTACTTTAATCCATTTAAGTAAATTGGGTAAAGAGTGAATAAATTGTACCTAAGTATCTTATAACAATTAGATAAATACTGAAGTTACAAAGTAAATGCGTGTAAATTAGACATCCTTCAATATTATCTATACAATTACGCGATAAAGGCAACCATTCTCCTATTTCTAATCAAAAATAAAATTCCATTCTTATCTATATGCCGTCACGAGGTTATTTATTCAACCGTAATGTTTTCTGTAATGTTCATTGCTAGATCTATTTGATTTAATGTACTCACAGAAGCGTAAAATAACAATAGATCTTCAATGTATTATCTGATTGTTTCTTCTACACAAACCAAATATGGGTAATATGCCCAAATGAGATTACAAAACGATTAACGAAATGTGGCCTCTGACACAAGAATGTGTTCGACCATAAAATGACTAAATAGGAAACGTTGAAGATATAAAATTTAATAAGCATTTATATTTTGATTTGCATACGGTAGCCGTTGATTATCTAGTCGACGCGGCGGAGAGACGCCGGCCTCTAAAGAATGCTGGCTTTAAGTAATATTTCCTCTTAATATTTCGAGACAACTTAATGGCTACTGAAGACGTGCGATTCCAATCTGTTAGATGATGGAATGAAAGCGACATTTTACCGCTATCCGACTTGTAACTATTAAAACTCATTTACAATTCCCCAGAAGTTTTGGAGTTTAACAAGGTGCTTAATTAATAAAGATCGTAGATCATCGATCGATATTTGACAAAGTTGTTAATATTTGATTAAATTGCCAAACCATATAAGGCGTAGGAAATTCTAGAGGCCAGTTTTGATTTGACATAAATCATTTCAGATGTTTATCGGAATTCGTAGGCGTAACTCAAAACCGCAAAACGTACCTTGTTTCCGGGTAGTACTGTGCTATTTGAAATTACGAAGCGTTAAAACTATGTCGGTATTAAGATCGTAAGCGTTTTGGAATGCAAACAACCTGTAAAAGCGATAAGGTGATAGAAAACTGGCCGAGTTTACTCTAACACCGTTTTAAAATGCTGATAATATCGTAGAATAAAATAAAGCGGCCATTTTGGATGCAGGATTAATGCGAAGCGTTAATGAAGTTAATAACATATTATTTTGTGAAAAGCTGTTGTCTTGTTTTGAAGTTGACACGCGGATCTTAATACAATCAAAGCGTTGTTTTGGGAAGTAAGATGGTACATGAAACAATGGCGAAAAGAATTTGCTTGGAATGATTCTCCGAAGTTGACTCCATTCAATCCGTGGATGAATCGATACCAGGTTGTTTGGGTAATGTTTAACCATATTTTCCGGTGCAAACATTGTTGCTCTAATAACATCAGAAACATAGCTGCAAAATTTAACTTTCTATTGGGAAATGGAAAGTATCTATGTAGCACCGATGGGCGGGCAATCATCATCTAACATTGATTACATTCATGGCCTTAATTTTTCTGTGTAAAATGTTCTTGTCTATGATAAATGACAAGTTGGCCGTGTTAAAAATTAGAACCTCATAAATTACTTTAAATTTTTAATATGTAAGGTAAAAACTTCAGATAATTTTGCGAACGTAAACATGTAAAAGTTTATATATGTGCTTGAAGCTAGGTGTTAATTAGGCTTACATTGAATAAATAAACCATACTTAAATGACATTGACACGTGTCACAATTGACATTCAATAGACAACATCTATTTTAATCGCCTTAGATTATAAATAATAATGAAGTCCCTAATAAAGTTGCAAATAAGTGGAATTTCCGACCAATATTTCTTCTATTAGATGATGATAAACTTCTGTATATATGATAAAACTATTACCGACTAGAGGCCTATAAAGTACATAAACAGTCTAGTAATTCTAGGTCATATTATCAGCTTTGCCAATTTCTCTCGTAATCAATTGATATCTTGAAAACCTACAAGTTGTAAATAATTTTGTCTTTTCGTTCTATTTCCACTGTTCGTTTTCGGTTTCCAAGTTTTTTTAGGAGCTCTCAGTTTTACTTGATTAAGATTGTAAATTACAAAAGCTAATGATTTACGTTTTTGTATCGACAGTGACTTTCCAATAACGATTAATGTTGAGTCGTGATATTCATTACATTTTGTCGCACGCGCCGTCCACTGGCGTGACGAAGACGGCTGGTATGCATCGTGATTCAGACAGAAACCCTATATTTCAATGTTTATGTAATCCCATTCGTTCGTCATATCGACAGCGTGCACATTAATCGAATATTCACTTATGACTGTTTCTATACGAAGGGAATTTCGAAATAAAAATATCTTGCCATTAAATTACGGACGAGCCGATTCATTCCGACTGTTCGATGTGTCTGGGGAATGTCTTACACCAAATATAAATTCTCAAAGTCCAAGACGGGCTTCAGCCTTGGTACAGTGACGTGATGCGCGTTTCAACGCTGTACATTTCTGTTCACACTTGGCGCTGGAATGTCGTTTGTCAATGATCGAATAACGCGTGACGTCACGGCGTCGCATTAGCTGCCATTCCATACCATCCAAATAATAACTGCTTTCCAACGATTGCTGGACGATTTGGGGGATAAATTCGGTGATCGGTGATGACGCAACGCGAAAGGAATGTTCCTATCTGTGCCTCGGTTTATGCACGCTCCGTTCGGTTCAGATACGAATTTTTATACGTATTGGATCATCCGGTTGGCAATCGGCATGCTTCGCCGCTCATTGCAACGTATTTAATTCGATTATAACTGCGTACGCTTTGTATCATCGGTTTTGAAAGGTTTGGAATGTGAGAGGACTCCGCGTTGACCCCTAACACACACCATTTTTGGAACAGAAAGTCTGTTCTCGCCCCAGTGCTTCGTTTTGTATTATACGACTGTGAATTTTTCCTTGAATTCGTGATTCCTTTGACACAGATTCGAAGATTTCAAGAATTCGACCGGGGCAATGTACTCATTCGCGCTAAAATCGAGATTGTTCGAACCTTAGACTGAGAGAATGTGCATTATGCGGGCTATTCGGATTAAAATATTTCCCGGGCGTTATTTATAGATCAGAAGTAGGTGTGCGTGTTCGTCTGTTGGTTGTTCGATGTGTGAGACAGCGTGGCACCGCCCTCGACCAGACGTTGGCGCAGGATTTGGCTATGGAATTATTTGATAAGAACCCCAATCATCTAATGCAAATCGTTATAACATTGCAAAAGAGGTTGCAACAAGTTCGTAAATCTTATAACTCTGTCAATTATCTACCGCCGTATACAGAAAAAGAAGATTAATAGAAAATGTTGTAGAGAGCTTGTCACGACGTCGCTTCTCACCTGAAGGAATGTCGTAAAGTGTCTGTGCTTTTAATAAAATAACCTAAAGCGGGTAGAAATTTCGCAGTTCTATTTGTGGCATCAGTACATTGCCCTTATGCTTAGTTCTGGATACTTTGATGTTTGATACAGGCTCAGATGTTTCTGAAATTTATAGAAGTTCAGTAAGTACAATCAATGAATTATTATCTACGATTTTGCAGGGAATAAGTAGGTAATGTAGGTAACTTAACCTCCTTGGCGAACCCCGATATTGAAGACGTGTGAGGAGGGCTGGATGTTTTTAGCACTACCCTTCTGAATAGAAGAGAGTCTGGGTGATCAGTGATCTAGTCCGCGACAAGCTCGAAATTCATGGCGCGTACATGCATAAGCTCATTTTCACCTTAAAAAAGGTAATTTTATCGCGTCCTTGGGATGAAGGCGTCCGTCGCAGGGTTGTGACGACCATAAAAAGGGTAATTGAAATGTAATTCGAGGCAAGTTTCAGAACTTTCAATGACTAGTTACAATGTTTGAAAACTTTAGTTATCAGTCTAGGCTTTTGTTTAATTTATAAAAATTGTCAGGCCTTACAATGCCATTAATTATTGATAAACATACTTTGACGTGAAGATAACCGCATTCTTCAATCACGCCACTTGATAAAATAATGACGCCAATGTTATGTCTTCGGGTGATACGCAGAAATAGGCGCTTGGCTCTTACTTGCTCAAAAATATATTGGATTTTGACATTTGTCATAGTTTGCGCTTTTTGAAAGAAAGAAAAGAGTATAAATAAATCAGTGATGCTACGACCTTTTTAGTCTGGGCCTCACATTTCTGTATCTGTTTAATGATCACTTGTCAATCTAATAGGCAAGTAGCCAGTAGGTGATCAGCCGCCGCTGATCCTCGCCGTCGGCTTTTTGTGTCTAAAGAAAGCTGGTTCCCTCTAGATGTTTTTCTTCACCGTTTGAGCGATGTTAAATGCGCATATAGAAAGTCCATTGGTGCACAGCCGGGGATCGAGCCTACGACCTCATGCCGCTAGACCAAGGATAAAAAAAATTCCACTCGTATCACCTCGACATCCGTCGTACCACAACTGAGCGTGAAAAGCAGTTTTTGCCGCGCACCATCACTGTGGAACCAGCTGCCTGAAGTACATATTTCCGAACCAATCCAACTTAGGGTCCTTCAAGTAAAGACCGTACTAATTCTTAAAACGCCGGCATCGCACTCGCGAGCTCTCTGGCATTGAGAGTGTCCATGGGCGGCGGTGTCACTTAACATCAGGTGGGCCTCCTGCCCGTTAACCCACCACTATAAAAAAATGTTCAAAGTGACTATAGAATTACAGATTCTACAAAAGTTATGATACCTGTTGTATTGATTATATCGATATCTTCTCACCTATCTTAATTCTTATCTCATCCCACCTATCACACAGAATTCCTAAAATTATTTTCGATTAGCATATTAAGTTATAATAATACAAAAAAGAACCGCTAGAATCTTATTTATTTTGTGATTTATTATTTATTTTAGAATCAAGCTAAGTAGTAAAAGAACCTGATAGTGAACAAAATCTTTCGATGCAAATGTTACGTAACTTGAATATACTGTTTACTAAAATAATAGCAACAATAAAAATTCCTCCGCGTTTGATTGGTATCGTTGTGTGTGTAACTGTCTATGTGTGCGATTAGGGATTCCGTGACACGGGTCACCGTTTCCAAGAAACGCCTGACGTCCCGGTGACAGGACTGGTTTTGCCGGCGCAACATTGTAGTCTATACCCGTCCTTGTCTAACACATGGCGGATCATCTTTCGCTGCATTGGCGCCCTCTATCTTCTCAACTCAACTCCGGTAGCTTACGAATTTCCATTGAAGATTTGGCGACGTTATGTAAATGCTTGGGCAATTTGAAATAAAATCGCTGGTTAATATCGCGTTGTTACTTTCTTTTTGTTTAAACGACCATTACGTGTTAAAATTCCTTTGAATTGGCTCATTAATACTTTCTCGGGCGAACGGTAGCTCGCAGTTTAACCTTACACGGCGTATCATTACACTGTGAGTGATTACAAAATTGCCAATAATCGAAATGTTAACGTCACGCAAACGAAATGTCAAATTTAAGAGCTCTTGTGTGAACTGGACACGAATTCCAACATTCCAATAACGTAAATATTTTTATAAATAATTATTAAGGTAAAACCTTAATTTACGTTTAAATGTCAATTTGACATGTCAAGATTTTTTTATGGCAATGAGGAAGTAAATATAACCATAAAGGCTGTAATGGCAACATTTTTTTTTGTAATATTCTATTTTCTAATTTTAAACCATTTTTAATTTGCAAGGAGGTTTAATAAGCACTAATCGAAATAGATTCTTAATTTAAAAATCCTGTTTCTCGAATGCAAATATGAAGTTTTTGCAGCAAGTAGCCGGCGCCTTCGAACCACGCCCCTGCTTCTGGCCTGACTTATCAATAATTACTCTAGCCATTATCTCAAGCAAAACTAGTTCGTGTCTGAGTCCGCCCCACAACACTGGAATGCTATTTTAGTTTATAGAAAACGCTCTCGATTTCCTGTCCATATAAGATAGGACTTCATTCCAGGATTTAATCTCTTGTAATAAAACATTTTTAATGTCAATTATTTAAACTATACATATATACTATTTCTGTAGGCATTATTATTAATAAATAATAAATCAGTAATAGAGCAGTGTTGGCCTAGTGGCTTCAGCGTGCGACTCTCATCCCTGAGGTCGTAGGTTCGATCCCCGGCTGTGCACCAATGGACTTTCTTTCTATGTGCGAATTTAACATTCGCTCGAACGGTGAAGGAAAATATCGTGAGGAAACCGACATGTCTTAGACCCAAAAAGTCGACGGCGTGTGTCAGGCACAGGAGGCTGATCACCTACTTGCGTATTAAATTGAAAAATGATCATGAAACAGAGTCAGAAATCTGAGGCCCAGACCTAAAGAGGTTGTAGTGCCACTGATTATTATTATTATTAAAAAAGTCTTACGATTACAGCCCTGCGATTCTGTTACTCACTTTTCGAACTCACACAGCGGTTATCAGAATGCCTTCTGATAAACAATAAACTACAAGCTCCCACCTTTTCAGAATGCCAAATCATAAAATGACTGCTTCAGGACTGATTTGAGAGCGACCGCCGATGCGAAAACCGCTGTGTGAGTTCGAAAAGTGAGTTACAGAATCGCAGGGCTGTAATCGTAAGACTTCGCTTACGACTACAAATCAAACCACGAAAACGTCTTAATTTTTCGTGTTAATATACCCTATGATAACGTGCCTTTCTATTGATCAAATTTCACACTTTATTAGTTTACTTTCAATTGACTATAATGCCTGTACCACACCAAGTAGGTACATTGGAATACTAATTTAAATTGTAAGCCAATAAACGTTTTGTTACAGTATTTAATTGAAACTGATCTTTCTATAGCTGCAATTGGTGAAAGAAATTGAAACTGTGAATTTGGAGCCAATTTTTTTGCATATTTGAAACGGGAGTAGAAAACTGTGACCCTGGGTATGGGTTTAGTTACTAATTCCCAAGTAGCAGGCATACTCTCATTTAGACAACACATAAATTATCTTGTCGAAAGTAATAATGCGTTCTTGTTTGTTTTTAATGATATACAATATGCTTGGGATTCGTGGGAACTCGCATTATGGGAAGCCATTTTAAAGAATTATTGGGTACATACATAATTACTAGTTAAAAAACTACGATCTCTGGTATGAGTTTGATAAGTCCACTTTTATTGTAATTTTCTTCGAATAGTATCTTGTAAATGACGGAGGGTTTCTTGTAATTTGAGAGCTTTTGACGTTCATAACAGTACAGTACTCATGTAACCTTTTTGAAGTTATACATCTTTTGGCGCGTTAGGGAAAAATGATGAGATCATGAGAGTAAATTTTTACGGTGCGCGCACACCGTCTCAAAAAACCGACAGTCTGAAGTTAGCTATAGTCAACAATTTAGTTTTTGAAGTTATACTCCTTTAGGCGCGTTATGAAAAATTGATGAGAGTGAAATTTTACGATGCGCGCGCACCGTGACACAAAATTATCAGTATGAAGTTGCCCACTAACGAATTCTTTTTTCTATTGTTAGTGTCGTTTTTTCTACAAACGTAGAATAATATTTTTGAAAAGATTTTTATCTTGTTACGCCAAAGAAGTATAACTTCTAACGCGTGTACATAAGTACACTTTGCAATTTGCAATTGCTTTGTTTTGTTCCATTCTTTTGCCATAATTGTATATCTTTTTTAGTTTTGTACTTCTTGCGCTCACTTTAATTTTTTTTAATTTTTTTATGTTACAGAATGATAATACAATCATAACATGTTACATTAGATAACCGCTGTGATTTGTATAAATGTAACTATAGCAGTTTTGATTAGGAACGCGACAAATGCATATCAAAGTAGTTTTTCAATTTACGTTGATATAAATTTTGTTGGTTAACGTTAGCGGTTAGACTATCTAATAACTGGCCGGGTAGTCCATTTATTAGTCGCGGTAGCAAATTACTCAACGTTCTTTCGCCATATACGTTGTTTGCTCTCGATGTACAGAGCCGAATTTTAGTTATCGTTCTGGTCTGTACGTCTTGCTAAATTCGTTTTTGATGTCATCTTCAAAAATGTAACTACCTATGTGGAACCAGCTGCCCTCTGAAGTATTTCCGAACCAATTCGACTTAGGAACCCTAAGGAAAGATCGTACCAATTTTTAAAAGGCCGGGTCACTTGCGAGCCCTCTGGCAATGAGAGTGTCTATGGGCGGTATCACTTAACATCACGTGAGCCTCCTGCCCGCTTGCCTTTTCATATAAAAAAAAAATTGATAGAAAAGTCACATTTTGTGTCAAATTACAAATTTCATAAAATATTTTTAAACATTTAAAAGCTAATAAAAATATTTTAGCTGTATATTTGAATTCCACGAAATTATTTAAATATATTAAAAACAGGTTTTAGGTGACGCGATATTGATTAAAACTAAACAAGTATTTTTCTTACAGTCTTACGAAGCCCCAATCGTTTGCGGACTGCATTGGCAATGAACTGCCGCTTGGTTGGGAGGAGGCCTACGACCCACAAATCGGGCCATACTACATCAACCATGTCAATCGTAAGTATTCTGTGTCACACTTGTCTATGGAAGATTCTTCTCAGTCTGTGGAACTAAATTACAAAGTGAATTAAACGCCATAACGATTCATGAGAATTCAAAAATGGAATTTTCCAGGTATAGGATAACTGAAGTAGGTAAATTGCATCAGATTTAGTTTTAAACATTTTTAGTATTGTAAAATACACCTTAGTCCATAGTTATAAGCGCTACTATTCAGTAGGAATCAAAAATGGAACTTTCGAAGCAATATAATTTTAAAATATTCAAAAGCGAACGCCACGGTACTAAAATTTTAAAATGGATTTTTTTACACCTTAGTCCATAGTTATAAGCGCTACTATTCAGTAGGAATCAAAAATGGAACTTTCGAAGCAATATAATTTTAAAATATTCAAAAGCGAACGCCACGGTACTAAAATTTGAAAATGGATTTTTTTTGACAATAGTTATAGGCTAACGTCAGTTGGTTCGGATTTGTCTCAGCGCTCAGATAATTTAATTCTAAGATTTTACGTTTAAAGTAATAATGAAATAATCTTAAAGGTATTTTCGATAGACGAGTTTATACTCGATTACAGGCTGTTGTTGGGTAAAAGTACACATTTTAAACGATTTCTAAATGAATCATTCCACTTTCATTAATTCTCTTGGGAATTCCAACTGGTTTATTACAATAACACAATCTACACAGTATTTCGAATAATTAAAGTATTTATCGGACGAGCTGTGTAATTCGCCTGAAAACGGAGAAATTTATTAAAACTACAAACTTTTAAGGGTTGGGCCTTAGATTGCTGTATCTGTTTCATGATAATAGGCAAGTAGGTGATCAGCCTCCTGTGCACACGCTGTCGACTTTTTGGGTCTAAGACAAGCCGGTTTCATCATGCGCACATAAAAAGTCCATTGGTGCACGGGGAACGAACCTACGACCTCAGGGATGAGATACATACGCTGAAGCCACTAGGCCAACACTGCTGCCTACTAACTATCTATTGGTGAATTAATATTTAATGGCGGATATAACGAATCTTGTATCTCATGAGTAAATGTGTTTTATTTTATTAATTTACACTTCGTTGCATACATTCAGTACAATTGAAATAAGTTATATAAAAAGCATGGAAACTGTTTGTATTCAAGCGATGTTTTGCAGGATGACTTACAATTAATTATTATATACACATATAAATTACCAACATAGACTTTATGTCATTCATAATGACCATATTATTTTAATATTTCATAGTTTTTAGAGTACTTTGGCATATATACTGTCGACAACAAACGCATTGACAAACAAATATGGTGGTACTCTAATATTTAACGCCGACCAATCAGGGACAGCCTTCGGACAGATGACAATTTTAAGATTGTAATTTGACGGTTTCACTTCGATAGATCAACAATCTACCGAATAATACTACGTTAAATTGTAAGCAGTACATTAAAGTTCACAATCTTTCGACAGTTCACAATCTCGCGAGATAGATTACAACCTAACGGTATTTACAATTTTACGGTGACATATACAACTATTACCAAAAATATTCGATGAATCACAAAACTGGTTTTCTGTTTCGTTAATTAAAATTTCACAACACCTCAATATAACGTTCATATTAAATTGTCGATTAGGCTTACGGGTCCTTAAATATTACAATTAAATGAAAATTTAGCTTTAATTCTTTTCTGGTGTGCCTTTATAAATTTTTCCTACAATAAAGTTCACAAAAGGAGTGCTTTACATGCCTATCTACATACAATCTAGCCTATACAATTATGGCCAATAAGTAATATTATTAATTAAAAAGTAAAAAAAAATCAATATTTAATTTTTCTTTTTTCAATTTTAAATTTATTCAATTTAATCATATAGGTAATATATATACACTTATGACTCGTCAGTAAAGAAATATATATTAATGCTTCTAATTTTACATTTACTGCCAGTTCTCAAATTAAGGGCGTAGAACGGAAGAGAAGAACTGGCAATAAACTCTCCGCCACTTTTTTTAATCGCCATTTTTTTACACAACGTTTGTAAGGAACTGCAACCATTACACCATGTTCCACATGACATATCAAGTAATTAATAATAATAACATAAATTTAAAAAATACAAAGACTTGTCCTCTATCAACAGACTCCGTTGATAGAAACAGGGATTGTCACTCCCCTTCTGCTTAGCTTCTCGGACAGATCTGCCTGATCGCGTGCCTTATATGTCCTTATACGTCCTTTGTATATAACAAAACCAATACCAATAAAGATTTACTAAGATTGTACTTGGTAAACGTCAATTTTTTTTAAATATTTTAGAAATAGTTATTACTATAATACTTCAGGATTATTATACTAATGGTGAAAGATTTTTGTCCAGTAGTTTTGAGTTTATTCGTTACAGACTAATCCTTCGTTAGAATATTATGCATACATTAATGAATTTATTATGTATAAATTAATTATAATTTATTCGATGACACACAAGATAAGAGGTAACTAATACGTCTGGATTTTATGAGTTTTTATATAAAAACGCTCGTAAATTAAAGCTTTCTTAATTAGATCATATTTTTTAAATCCTAAAACGGGTAAATTTAATTTATGGGTTTATATATGTATCTATATATATGTTTATTTATTGGGAAAACTTTGTTATGAAACTTTAAACTTAGTACCTACATATAATTTAATTTTCGAAATTTTCTATAGTGAACATTTTAACGTAAATTTAGTATAATCTAGACAACTTTTTTTACATCCGAGGTAGAATGCTCTTACCCCTGATAGTTGCAAGGGTATGTGGGATCCAAAACCAGAATCTCTGCTATTCAAACTCAAACGCTAAATAACTTTATTTATACTAGCAGACCAGCCAAGCGTTGCTGTAGCTAAGGTTTTTGTTATATTACATAGTAGTAAACTATTCAAGGGAAACGGTAGGAGAACACCAGTCATGGGGACCACCATGCTTTTTTGGTGGTTATGCCATTAAATTGTAGCTTATGTGAAACGTTGGTACTTTCAACACAGCGCCATCTGTTAGAATTGTGACTGTCAAATAATAAACAAATATTTTGCAATAAAATAATATTGCGGGTATAAATTGAGATGTAAGCTATCCTATCCTTTAAGTTGGATCAAACTACACACGGTATGCAAATTTGATTGATATCGGTTCGGTAGTTTAGGAGTCCATAGCGGACAAAGAACGTGACACGTAATTTATATATATTAAGATAGGTAAACAGTACATTTATGAACGTCAACAACTCAACAGAAACGATGTCAAATTGATTCTAAATTCACATTTACTACCAGTTGGCAAGTGAACCGTAGAGCGGGCAACAAGAACTGGCAAGAAACTCGCCGCCACCCTTTTTAATCGCCAAATTTTGAGTCATACAAATTGTTCGTAAGGCAGAGCAGGTTCAGATTTTTGAACTTGCTATAAGATGCGTATTCCAAATACAAAATTCTATAGATTACTTCCAAACGATATCGTGTTAAGACGTTTAATTCACTATAACGGGTCTCTAGTGATTAGACAAAAGCCCTTAATTACTGGGAACAGTTAGGTTTATTTATTACAGTTAAAATCGAGTAAGCCAATGTAAATTCCACACTATTATCATAAGTAACGATAATGGTGAATTGAATGGGCATTCCAAATTCAAATTTTGCTTAACACTAACGTAGCTCGCACCTAACTTCATGCTTATTCGAGCGCTGTAGGCAAATGACGTTAGCCGTCAATCTAAAATATATTATTATTATATATATTAAAGGAGTTTTTAAGCTGAAATGATTTTCCAATTGTCTATACACTTCAAAACAGACAATTTCGGTATATAACGAACTGAAAGCCGATAAAAAATCTTTTTTTTTGTATAATATATAGTCAATTTGGTATCTTCTTTTTTGATAAACAAAAAAAAATAACATAATATAGGTATTTGAGGGTTCAATCAAACATCAGGTTTTATATGATCTTTAAAAGCTGAGTGTGCTCAGCAAGGCAAGACGGCACTTCAGAGTGTTCATAGAAGTTCGGATTAATACCTGCAGCTGAGTTTCATCATCGGAGTCGATATAATACGAAATTCCACCCGTATCACATCCTCCGTGGTTCCATAACTGAGCGTTTTAAGGCAGTGTTTCCGCGCACCACCACTGGAACCGCTCACTGAAGTATTTCCGAACCGATTCGACTTAGGGTCCTTCAAGCGTACCGATTCTTAAAAGGCTTACAAGCGAGCCCTCAGGCATTGAGATTTGAGAGTGTCCTTTGGCATAACAGAAGGTGAGCTTCCTATCTGCCTGTGATAAAAAAAATTCTATCGAAATTTTATATTTTTAACTTTACGCATAATTTGCATGCAACTTATTAAAAGCCTTAAAGCTATGATGAAATTTAGTCAAGGTATAATGTTAAAATGCAGTTTTAAAGATGCCAGATCATTATTCATAGTTAATGCACGAAGTCGTTACGATAATTATTATTTAGCTCACCCTAGCTCGTTATTTTGCCCAAGGCACATTTTTCGCTACATATTATTACCCAGATAGGCGTAGGCTTTATATAAGAGGAAATAATGTTTTGTAAGGATACACTATGATTATTATTTATCTATAATCATATTATAAAGATTTTATTATTGTAGCGAATAGCGAATAAAAAAACCTACACATTTCTTAAGAATACTACATTATCTGAGTAACAGGTTAGGGAGAGTTCAAGTATTAGAAACGCAATTTTTGGAGATTATTGACCCCCCCATGTAACTCGCCGTAACGTTTTTAGTACCCAAGTATAGTAAAACTCTGACTCTTTAGTTACTATTATGTGGTGTGATCAAAACATATTAACAATAACGCGTAATTTAATCCCCGCCCCGCATCGTAACGTTTTACAAAAGGACCCCCCTCCCTAAATTAAAAAAAAAGTTAAACCATGCGACCGGTGATGGCAGCTCCTGCAGCATGTTTCCCCTAGAAAACCCCCCTAAAGTTTTTGTTGTGCCCCGCTTTGATAATTTTAAATTTGCAACAACAATATTCAGTAGGATAAACCGTGCGTTTTTTAAGAAACATATTATTTTCTTTGTATAAACTACCCCTCTCCCCCCAAATAAATGTCCCTTCTAAACCCCCCAGACATCTTGATTCCCCCTAAATTGACTGATAAATTATTAGACGCGACTTAAAAATCACTGTTTTGTTAGTAAATTCGTTTAGGTTTTAAAATGACTTATAATAATGTTACATTGATATCGTAAACAGGTATACAAATTAGTATTAGCGTTAGGTATTAAGTTTATTATGGAAGAGCTGGGATACAGGTATTTTTTACTTTAAACGGTTCCAAAATATTTTGTGGTATCTGTTTTCAGTATTGTACAAATTAATAAATATAGAATTCTAGGTTTTTGTTTGTCTATTACTTTGTAAGATATGCCTTAGAAGATAGTTTGTTAAAAGTCAAAATCATTTACACTGTACATAAAATGTGCACTTATGAACGTCTAAAAAGAAATAAACCTCAAATGCTTCTGATTTTACATTTACTGCCAGTTCTCAAATCAAGAGCGTAGAACGGAAGAGAAGAACTGGCAATAAAAATTAAAAATTCCATACTAGTTTAGCCTTCTCAGAACTCCCCTACGCATAAAAACCGTATAACGTGTACTTGGTTATGGTATTTTCGAATTGCAAATTGCATTTCCCGATATGACAAGAAAAAATGCAGCACGGCGCCAGCAGCACTGACATTTAGAGTAATGCATGTGAAATAATTAATAATTCTTCGAGAGATGATTCAGCGCGCATTTATTAGCAAGTAACGGAAGTGCGCTCGGCCAGTTAAATACAAAAGACTTATGATTCATTGTTGAGGCTAAAGGCGACATTTTTTACGCCGTTATCACAGGCTTTACATAAAGGCACTGTTATTTCACACTAGGTACTTATGTAATGTGTACACGTGACCATTTTGAACTAAATACGAAATATTTAACCCCCCCTGTAAGCTAAGCTCTCAAAAATAATAGTACGTACAAGCCGTCGGAAATATCTGCGAACCTCGCTGGAATGCGCTTCCCCTGGCGCTTCCCCGCACCCCGCCCCGTTTTCGCCTATCCAGTACCGTTGCCAACGCAATCGCCGACGCACGTGTATTATTCTTGCTTTCGTAATCGCGATTTTTTGGTGCAAAGACCTGAAATAGCAGCCTGGAGAGCAAAATATTTAAAAAAATATGTAAATAATAAGTATTTGTAAATTTCAAGTAGGTACGAGTATCAATAAAAATAAGTACACAAATAAAATATTTTTTATTTTTACATCTTCAATTTTTTTGCTATCTCTCCAGTTTGTATGAGTCATAGGTTGAATGGTGTACGTGTTAATTTTTTGTAGGAATCCTCGGAAATGCGTACAATAAACCCCCCACCCCTCCATACTTACGTAATAATTGAATGGCCCCATAAGCAAAAACTCTTTGTTTGGATTATCAAATATGGTCCAATTAAATTTAGTTGTATAGTAAATGAAAGATTTTATTTACAAAATTGCTACAGATAATAATTAAATTAAACCATTAAAATCACATTTTATGGTTTCCTTTTCTTGTAATAGATCATTAAAACACGATATTTTTATTAATACAATGTACCCACATATTATACAAAATTTTTAATTCATAGTTCCAGAATCAAATTTGGGGTAATTTACCGCTTAAAGGTCACGAACTCATGACCTATCAGCTGTTGATCCTAAATATATTTGACCCATTTAAAACGATTTGTAATATTATATTGATTTTTATATTACAATTCTTTAATAGATACGTTAAAGCGATGATATACTATAATATACATGATATATCGTATGATATACCCACTATAGTGATATAATATAATTTTTATATTTTTTTAAATAATTTTGTTACTTTTTAACGTGAATATTATTTTTGGACTTCAGTTCAATCTATTTATACGGGCAGAAGACTGACCTGGTGTTAAGTGATACTGCCGTCCATGGACACTCACATTGATTCGCAAGTGCGTTACCGGCCTTTCGAAAATTGGTACGCTCTTTTCTTGAAGAACCCTAAGTCGAATTGGTTCTGAAATGAGTGGGCAGCTGTCTCCACATAGCGGTGGAGCGCGGCAAAAACTTCCTTAGAAATCGTTAAATTCTGGAACGACGGACGTCGAGGTGATACGAATGTATTCTATTGTCTACAACACAAGTTGTCATATTCAAGTCATATAATAAAACATATATATATATATATATACAACTAAACCTTTCTCAAGAATCACTACTTGGTGAAAATTGTAAATTTATCGTTTTTGAGTTTATCGCGTTCAAATTCGGTCTGAGGGACTTCATATAGTATAAGATCCCGCTATACAACGACCTTCACCGAGATGCTTATTTAATGAAACTTATTTTATATTTAATTTAATATGTCAATAAATATAATCCATATGGGTTGCCTAGCAAATTTCAGTCCAGAGTATGTTTAATTAATATTTAAAAAAAAATTTTTTTTTTATAATTTGCATGTAGTAAATTTTTTGAACTTTTTTCAATCAATATTTTTAATCAGGGTAGTATTATATATGTAACACTATAACCTTCTTTTATACTAAAGATGTATATATTCTTTAGTGTCACATAAAAAATATACACATAAATAATTAATTGATTAAAAACAACCTAACGTTTGCATATTCTATGGGCTTCATACGTTCGATTGGTATAGAATTTATCTAATAATCATACCGGTGAAATGTTTAAAAATATATTTTTTTTTAAATTAATTAAACATACTCTGGACTGAAATTTGCTAGGCAACCCATATGGATTATATTTATTGACATATTAAATTATATATAAAATAAGTTTCATTAAATAAGCATCTCGGTGAAGGTCGTTGTATAGCGGGATCTTAGACCAATATATATTTTTTGCAATCATCCCCTCGACTTCTGCAACGTTTAATCTGTGCCAACAGGCACTTACTCTATGAGTAAAAATGCCATAGAGTACAGCGTACAATTGTCGTATAATCGGATTTGAGTGGCAATCACTCGGCCTTGTGCGTCCAGAATTGATATAATTGGAAGATCGCCGCACTTTGTATGTCACGCTCTGTACAAGTGACTCTGGAATGTCATTGCATGCAAATTGGTTTCAGTATGGGTTTGTAAAGGTTACACTTAAAAAACTTAAACATTTATATACTTTTCACTATGGGATTTGACATTCTAATATATTTTAAAAGGTTTATTTTGATATCACTGCAAACGGGCTGGAGGCTAACCAGATGTTAAGTGACATGAAAACTCCATGGAACGCCCATGGAAATTCTCAATGCCAGAAGGCGTTTAGAATGGGCACGCTCTTTTCTTAAAGGACCCTAAGTCGAATTGGTTCGGAAATACTTCAGCGAGCAGCTGGTTAGACATAGCGGTGGTGCGCGGCAAAAACTGCCTTAAAAAACGCTCAATTGTAGAACGACGGACGTCGAGGTGATACGGGTGGAATTTCGTATTCTGCCTCGATGATGAAACTTAGCTACAGGTATTAATCCGAACAACTCCTCTGAGGTCGAATAATTTGAAATATTTCCCTTTCCTTGTTTGTTTTGTAATATTAAAAAAAAATAGTTTTTTCAAACCCTGTGTAGTAACACAAAGAATACTCTATGCAATGCATGTTTTGACCCTAAAAAAGTTCACACTCAAATTAACACCATCCATATAAAGACTGCATGTTAAAAAGTATGCAAATTCTAATGTATGCAATGATTTTTCAAAATGACACCTCTTATCTCGTGAACGAATAGTATACAATTATCCATAAAAGAAATCCTAGACTTTAATATAAATAAAGCTGTACACCGGGATATCCAGTCGTATATTAAATACATTAATTTATTTTTGCACTGTTTTGTTCTGTGCACCTATTTTTGTAAAAAGGAACGTTTGTTAAAACTTTTGTTAACTTTGGTCAATTGTCTTAAGATTGTCTTACAACCGGAGTTCCAAGATCGACTCATAACTACGTAAGACGTGGCTTCGGCCTTTAAAAACTACCAAAATTATTACCAAGAACAAGACCTGGCTCTTACAACCATTTTGGCGGGAAGTTATTTTAACTTCCAATATGAAACTATACTATCCGAGATTACTTATTATATACAAAGAAGAAGATGAAAAATTGGTTATGATAGCTATATAAACTACTTTATAAGAAAAATATGTTATGGAAAATTGGTATTTAAGACACGCTCCTACAAAAAATCACAGACAAGTAATAGTTCATATTCAATATGATTTGACTTTCCATACGATAAATATGTATTTCGAATGTCTGAATGAATGTTTTCTACGTATGACAATGCATGTTTAGTTCCGAATCCGTCCACAGAGCACTTAAAAAAACTTTGTTCATGACAAATAGGTTGTGACAAAGTTTCCGTACAAAACAAAAGACTGTCGACAAGAATGGACATGCCAATCAATTATGCCAACGCCTAAGACCAACTTTAAGTACCTCGATGCCAACTCCTACATATTGTTCAAAGACCAACTAAATATCGATTAAAAATCCCCTAAAGTTTTTGTTGTAGTTTAAGAGTTAATATCAAAAATTAATACATAAATTCAATTCGTTTAAAATAAGCTGTTAAGTCGGAGAAGTATTATAGCTTTTTATATTTCACCAATAGCTTGGAGTTTTTAATTGGTTTAGTTTGTTGGTTGGTTTAATATAAATTGTAAAGGAAACCCTTGGACATCTTGTTTCCACTAACTTTGGGGGAAAAACTTCCGAGTTGGCAATACCAATGTCAAATTGTATGAGTTCCCATTGACATGTGGGGTCCTATTAGTTTTTCCCGATAAATTATACAACTTTCACGAGCTTCATTCTCATCACGTGCGGTTTAACTCCGATATAAGTTTATTATACTTGGTGATCGTGGTGCTCTTAGAATTATTATTTGATACGTGATTTTCAAATAAAACGTGAAACAGCGAAGATAAAGAAATCCTTATCAAACTTGTGTCACGACTTTGAAGATTTTTATAGATACATTTTACACAGACTACTGTTAATACTCAAATATAATTACTTGAATGTCTATGAATCATAGAGTATATGATCCATAGACAAATAACGACTACAGACTAGTAACAGGCTACTTTTAGCATATTTGTATTTTAAAAGAATCGTGTGTCGAACTTTGCATTGAAAATATAATTCCAGCAAGTTCTGTCTCCCATCATCGCCTTAAAGCATTAATCTAGGCTCAGCTCCAGGTCACTTTTAGACTTTTGGATCTTTGTTCACTTTGTTATCAACGCATCCTCAATTTTTTTTGGGCATGTAACACGCACAGATCCAAGTATCAAGTATGCTGGACTCTAGTAACGGCCCTTACTAGTCTTACTATCACCCAGGGGCCGAAGACAGAGGATAGTGCAGGAAGTTCTGCGGCGCCATTAACACCTTCAGAAATGAAGAGAACCACTGATATCTTAACAAAATCGTGTGTTCAGATTTTCATTGAAGATCTGCTACATTCAGGCTCTACCGTTCCAGTACGAGACCCAGCTCATCGACAATTGAAACCGGTCCTGTATTGAGATTATGGTTACAAAAATATTTTCCCTCTATAATGTATAGACTAGAATACAAACCTATATCACTTTGCATAAACTGCATTATGCAAGCCACACCTGATTAGCTTTCAACATAATCAGAATCAAGGCTTCACGTATTTACATATTTGTTTAGATATGTTCTATCGAAATCAAATATTAATAGTGTAACCGACAAAATTGCAATGTCGATTTTGTGTGTTGCCATGTTTACAAGAAATAATTTCTGCTATATATGTTTTTTATAGAAGCAAAGCAAACGGGCTCACCTGATGTTAAGTAATACCGCCCATGAACACTCAATGCCATAGGGCTCGCTCTTTTCTTGAAGGACCCTATCCTTCGAATAGTCGTATAAATAAAGTCGCGTAACAAGTCGTACGGCCTTGAAACACACATTACTGAAGGCACCTATAAATATATGATAACCAAGTGACACTTCTTTATTTCTAAAACACAGGAACACAATAGGAACAGATTTTATTGGAAAATTTAATTGTCGTTTTAAGTACTTTCTCTACTTATTCTTTAAATGTTTAAACCTCTGGATTTCCACAAATAATTCAAGATCAAAATTAGCCAAATCGATCCAGCCGTTTTCGAGTTGTAGCGAGACTAACGAACAGCAATTCATTTTTATATATTACTAGCTGATCCGGCAAACTTCTTCGTTTTGCCACGTATATCGTTAATAATAAAAAATAGAGGTTGATCGTAGAGGGGTGAAAATTAGGGGTTGTATGTATTTTTGTATGTTGTATCATAAAAAAATAAAAATATTAAAAAATTATCTAAAAGTAAAAAAAATATAATTTAGGGGTGGACTACCCTTAACATTTAGGGTGATGAAAAAGAGATGTTGTCCGATTCTCAGACATACCCAATATGTACACAAAATTTCATGAGAATCGGTCAAGCCGTTTCGGAGGAGTTTAACTACAAACACCGCGACACGAGAATTTTATATATATAAATAATATAGAATAGATAAAGTATGCTGTTCGCCTGTATTGCTTTTTATTGTTATTCTTGTATGTTGTAAGCTTTTATTGTAATACCCATTGAACTTTTATCAAATAGATGACTCGACTTAAAGTTCATGTTCTTCAAGTGGGGCATATCTAACGCTAGATAGGGTATCTAAATATAAAACAACCGTGGTCGGTTCTGGACAGCTCCATAAATTTCACACGTAATTCCAGCTTACTTTGCCTCTGCAATGATGCTTCGTTGCCAGGTCTGTTTTGGCAGGCCACGATTCCTTATGCCTTGAGGATTCCAGTCGAGGGCTTCCTTGGCAATGTGACTGACATTGCATGACTCCTATCATAAATAACCTAATTTAGACTAGATAGTCTCCAGTATTACTTTTTGTAAGTTTTTCATAATTTACTAATTCTCTTTACAGAGGTGACGCAGCTAGAAGACCCGAGGTTAGAATGGCTGAGCATTCAGGAGGCAATGCTGAGGGACTACCTCCACACTGCCCAAGAGGCTCTAGAGGTGAGTTTTTGCTTTTAAAATAATATTACTAGGGCACTACAGAAGCAAAATAGGACGTAATTTTTTTTTCATATGGTAACGGATGACACGTGGTCAAACTTATAGACGAATAGTGTTGCTAGTTTGTGATTGGACTTGTGATGACCAATCACAATGTAACGAATCACGGAATTTAAAGGTTTTTATCAAATATAAATCGCCGTGATCTGTGAACACGAATTGGGATCTGTGGAGACATTGACTTTGAGTGATACATAATGTGATATGTCTCAGTACGTAACATGGATAGATTTTGGCTGGTAATGTTTGTTTTTATTAATATGTTAAAAAATATATCCGGTAAGTATAAGGTAAGATATAATATACTTTAATTGCCTCAATATATAGAAAAATAAAGGAATGCTGTAAACATGTGGAGCGATATATCAATACTAAAATAAGCGTATATGCGGTTAACGGTAGATAGAGAAAGCCATAACGTTCACGACAATAAATTCTCTCAAAATTCCAAAAGCATTTTCGTTCACGGCAATTAAAAATAGATGATATCAAATTAATGACTACCTATCTATAATGCGCACTCGAAGGCATTAAGACATAGATAACTGAGGAATGTCAGATACCACAGATAACAGATAAGTGGGCACTCATATTGTTTCCAATTGAACGATACATCATAGAGTATATTATGTTAGATAATTATAAATTTTAATACTCTATGAATATGGTAATGTTTGAGATTGTTTAACATTTATTTGAATTTAGAACGTGTAGTTGTCTTGTTATGCTTGTCAAAACTCAGAGTTCGTACGAGACTCTCGACAACTGAGCACAACTGAGCGTTTTTAAGGCAGTTTTTGCCGCGCAACACCACTATGTGGAACCAGCTGCCCACTGAAGTATTTCCGAACCAATTCGACTTAGTGTCCTTCAATAAGATAGCGTACCAATTCTCAAAATACCGGCGAAGCACTCGCGAACCGTCTGGCATTGAAAGTGTCCATGGGCAGCGGTATCACTTATCATCAGGTGAGTCTCCTGCCCGTTTACCCCATAAAAAAGCTATAGATCGAACAAAGTAGAGAGATAGCACTAGCATGAAGGCACCTTACAATGACACGACCAGAAGAGTTGGCATTTTGCTAAGATTATTTTTGGGCAAATTGCTAAATCCTTAAAAGTTTTATCAACACTGAAATATTCGTTAGTAGTAAGTTAACTGTTAACTTTAAAATAAAACAATGACATACCACAACCGTTTTTTCGCCACTTAGATGCTTATCATTCATTATGTTTCTAAATTAAGCGGATCTTGAACTTTTATTAAAAACAATCGTCCAAAAAGACGCAGATTTTTAGAAAGTGCTCATTATCTCAATTATTTGACAAGACAGAATCTCAGTCTCATCTGGTCTTTGGAGGAAAGTATGCCTTCTGTTTGAGTAAAATACTTTATTCTCCTTGCATTACTTTATACTCTATTACTCCAATGCGGCAATTACATTTGTATGACATACATACACAGAAAAACAACACAACATTAAACAGTAATAGATTAAAAATAAAAAGACTAACTATTTCTTACGGTATAGGATCATTAAAGTAAAAACTACAGAATATTAATAACTTTCAAATTGACGTCTAAATTTTGAATCCGAATGGATTCAACATTTTCAAATTTATCGAGAATAGTGGTAACGAATATGATTCTATTTTCAAATCACAAAAAATAGTTTTTAGTTAAATTCCACAGACAAAACACGAAAGATTCCGAACAGACCTTGACGAAATCAAGTTTAGAATTCTATTATTTTTTCCTAGAACCGACATTGGAATGTGACCTGTGTGCAGTTATCTAACCTTCGGTTGACGTCAATCGATAATGTAAACAAGCTGTCGACCTGGATGTGTCTATATGTTTGACCTTTATACTAGAGTATTTTGTGGCTGATGTGACCCATGAATATTGAATTATTATAGAAATTATGACGTCATCATTCGCCCCCTCCCTTCCACTAACTCAAAAAAAAAATTGATTTATTTGGAACCACAGAAAACAACAATTTACCGAATTAATACTTTAGATTTATTTTTAGTAAAACTATTTGGGTTCTGGATTTCCCTACATCTGTTTCTAAATGATGGTTAAAAACAAAAGTGGACTGATTAGCGAAACTGAATCAGCCTCGCAATGCTGTTTACCTTCAGTAGGTTTAAAAGTTGTCACAGCCGGTCTGAAGTACCGCCCACCCAATTTGTACTTAAACTTTACATGTAAAAAACACGAATCCAAAATACCAAGAGAATTTAAATCTTACATAAAATAATCACCACAGATAAGAAAATTCACTGTTGCTCTGTTCTTCCTAGCCTGTGGATCCGGAAGTTTTCTTAAATTTCGAATTGTCGTCAGCCAGTTACATTTTTTCACAGATTACGTTGTTATTCTTTTTATATGATATCTATAGACAAGACATCATAGATATCAGACTCATATTTGATATATAATTTTTAAACGCGATTACAGTGTTTATATCTGAAAACTATGAAGTAGCTCGTTTTTGTATTAACTTAAAAACAAATTGAAATGTCAAAACGTACGACAAAATACAATTATATGAAATTACGACGGGTCTTAATGAAATAGTATACAATTTAACCAAACAACAAACAACTAAAACATTTATCGCTGTTAAAATAATATTTCCACGTATTGTGAATTGGAATTGTAACCGAGAAATGATTGGGTAAATATCCGGCTGAATTTGACATATTGATGGAATTATATTATATTATATATAGTAGTAACTAGAGGCTATAAGTTTATCGTAATAAATGTATATCGGTGTTTGTTACCATGGAAACGGATATATGGAAAAAACATCGTAAGTAACAAATTCGTTGCCGTTAGCGTAATTTGAGATGTAAGGGTGAAATTCAGAAACGATTATTTCCATATGTCACAACATAATAATGAAAGAAGATAACGAAAAAGCGCGGCAAATTCATTTTTTTTTAGTTTGGTATATTTTGTGGATTAAACTTACTTGATACTTGATTTTATTTTATTATTTTTTACATTGATAGTAACAGTATTTCTATGAAATTAAGTACTATACGTATTTAGTCTTTTACTATTGATACTTAAAATGACTAGCATTGCATGGAAAACTAAAACCGTATTTATTATAAAACACAAATTTATTCGGAATAATCCAATCCTGCGAAAGAAACGAAATATTCTATCAAATAGTCAGACTCTAGTAAGCCTTATCTCAGAACACTTAAACTGTTACCCTTAGGGTTGAATATGGCGACTTTTTAAATTAATATAACACATTTTTTTTGCTTTGATGTGTAATCTTTTTCTTTATATTAACTGTTAGAATCTTAAACGCAACATTTGTTTTGCTTGCATAGCCATAGTCCATGGCATAAAAGCCGTGTTTCTATCCGAGGTAGAGTCAGCATAAACGCCAATATCATTTAACACAGCATAAAAGCAAGGTTAGCAAGAAAAACTTCGTAAGGATGTTTTGATGTTGGTTTTGAGTCTTTTAAGGCCATAATACCGCTCTTTGGAAGCAGTGTATTTACCTGCCTATAAAATATTGTTTATAGAGAGAGTATTGGCCTTTTGAAACCTCTTGAGCCTCCACGGAAAGTGCTTCTAATGGGGTTTAAAATGGGCCTAAAACGCATCAAGGTATCAGAAAAAAGGCAACGTACTTGTCAGCCTTCTGGCATTGTGGGTGGTAGTAGCACTTAACATTAGGTGAGTCTCTTACCAGCCTTGCGATTCTGTAACTCGCTCTGATAAGGAAGGAGCTTGTAGTTTATTGTTTATCAGAATGCCAAATCGTAAAACGACTGCTTTACGACTGATTTGAGCGCGACCGCCGCTGTGAAACCGCTGTGAGAGTTCGAAAAGTGAGTTGCAGAATAGCATGGCTGGTTGCCACCTGTTGTATAAAAGTATATAGGTTAGCACAATTGTTTAAGAAAGGGTACATACAACCTTTGAAATCTGGACGGCACATTTCTGTGTCTGTTTCCATAATTTTTCTTATAGTTTAGGTCATTAGCCTTCTGCACTCCGTCGACTTTGGGTTTCCTCGCCATGTTTCCCTTCACCATAGCATTCATGCACATAGACAAAAAGTCACTTGGTCCAGAGTCCACCAAATCCAACACTCCCATACAATTACGAGTATTGACTCGAGTCTATAGGTAATAGGTAAATTACAACAAAGTGCATACTAATTACTATTAGTGCAAAAGATGAGAATCGCACGCTGAAGGCTTTTCTTTGTAATATTTATTAGTTCACTCAATGCCATTAATTCGAAGCTATTTGACATAATGCCTACTTAAACATATAACCAACTCATTTAGCTATACATATATATATTGCCTTTTTATATAATTATCAGTGTTTGCTGATAGTACAAACATAGTTGCACGGCATCTACTGTACGTGTAGGCATGCGAATTATAAACGCAAACATTTTATGTAATTCTAGAACTTGTTACAATAAGGATAGTGTTTGTTTTACATTGTACAATTTACCTATAAAATATTCGATATAATTTTGTTGCTGTGTGTATATGTACGCGTGTTTGTGTAACGAATTTTGCGGAGTGATGAGGGCCCAGCTTTGGCAATGAGTTGGATTTAGAAAGCATTTAATAAGTGATGGTAGTAAGTCTATGTATCTGAATGGCATTCATTCCCATAGCTTTGAAGAGATAGATTTTGATTGACTTTAAAAGACCCATATCTAGAACAGTATCTCATAAAATCGAGTTTCTAGAACTGTAACGCAAGAACTCAAGTTGCTAGAACTGTACCTGAAACTTAAGTTTCCAGAACTGTAATGCAAGAACTCAAGTTGCTAGAACTGTAACTCAAAACTGAAGGCGCCAGAACTGTAACTCAAGAATTAACATGGCTAGAACTATAACCCGAGAATTGAAGTAGATAGAAGTGTAGCCCAAGAACTGTAGTTAATAGAACTGTAAATTAAAAAAACTAAAGTTCCTAGAACTGTATCTCAAGAACTGTAGTTGCAAGAGCTGTAATTCTAGATTGCCAGGACAAGTGTATCACTCGCTAAGTAAGATTAAAATATATATATTTTTTTATTACATTTTATATTAAAATTACGAATCGAATTACTGGTATTCATTAGTAATTTGATACGAGTTGACACAATATCATTTGTCTCTTACATTCGACCCTAAATGCAAACATCGTTTTAATTGATTTCATAATGTAATGGTAACTTTTAAAGAATTTAATTGTTTTAATCGCATTGCTCTTTAGTTTGTCGCTTAAACGTATTTTTATAGTACTTACGTGAAAAATATATTGCATTGGACAGATTTTGATGATGGACAGATTTGATTAAAGCTGTTTGTGTGTTCAAGTGTAGTCGAGAAGGTTCACATTATTAGTTTTTTTTTGTATGTAAGACGTGTGTACAGGACAACGTCTGTCGGATACGCTAGTATGTAGCTATCTTCGTGACCTTCCGTAAAGAAATTCCCTCATAAGAAGTTTCACTTCAAAAAAAAACAATTCTGACACCGAACATTATTATTAACTGTACTAACACAGCATATTTTATTATTATTACGTTCTTTTTGGTAATTATCTGCAATACATTTGCACTGTAGGCGTACAAATGACAAAACTAATAACCCTCTGTCCTGGCTCGGAATATTTATCCGTTTATTATGCAAAGGTTCCAAACAGCTTAACGTATCCTTGATTCAAAGATGCAATTATTTGAATTTAAAATACGTATTTGATTGCACATAGAGCCAGCATGCAGTTATGTGCCCTAATGTCCTTAAAACATAGGATCTTGACTTAATTTTAAATTAAAAAAAAGTGCGTGCATACAAAGTACACATGTCAGAAGTGAAACTTCTTTGGCAAACTAATTTTTTAACTCTTGTTCATATTTATTACAAATCTAAAACTTTAGATTTCCAAGACTTAGAGGGAGGGAAAAAGGAAGATATGTTAGGAATTTAATGAATTTAATTGTCATTAATTTATTATGTGTCGAAAATTAATACCTACAAATTATAAATTTATTTCTTCGATATTAAAAACACGTGGCATTTAAATTTACAATTCGTCATTTGAGATTTCAATAAATTATTTTGCATAAAATATAAAATAACAATATTTCATAAATTCTCTTTACGAAATTTTAATTTAAAAATATAATTTCTACAAGGTAATTCGCCCTTCTCACTCTCTCTAAATCGGTCTCAATCGCTCTCTTGCTTTTCTTCGACAAAAACGCTGCACATCTTCGTGACGTTCCTTAAAAATTTACCCTCATGCTCCTAAAGAAGTTTTACTTCAAAAAATTAAGGTTTATTAGGTTTTAATTCGGCTAAGAAGAATACGAGGCCTTGCCTTGTGTTAACTAAAGCTTTTTTATTTAAACGGTTGTATTTTTCATTGTATTTGATGTAGCCTGTCACATTAAATCGTTTTTAAAGGTTGAAATTGGATGGATTTCCTCTTAGATCTTAGAGGAAATCCAAGGTTGCGTTGTCAATTCGAAGGTTGTAAATTCTTAACAAGAATTGTCAACTTCGAAATATGATATGACAGTTGTAACATTTTGATTTGTGACAGTGGTATGTGGGAATTTCGCGCCATTACTCATACATAACCACAGAGTAGGCCAATACAAATTACATTGATAGTGATACAGACAAAACAATTGGTGATCGATGACTTGTAATGCGATATCCAAGAGATTTATGTAGGGTTTGAATCTTAGTGAGAAATGTCTTACAAATTTGCCAAGACTTAGCACAGACATACGTCCATTTGTCAACAGACAGAAATAAAAAAATAGTACATAATTTGGGAGCGTTCAAGTATTACGTAACGATATGGGGTGGCTGTTCTACCTTTTTTTTGTAAAACGTTACGATGCGGGGCGGGGATTGAATTACGCGTTATTGTTAAAATTACTTTTGACTTTCCAGTAATTAACACCATATAATGGTAACTTTTAGGTATAAAGAGTCACTGGGTGGTCAAGAAACGTTACTATTGGGTACAGAAAAACGTTACGGGGCGTTACATTGGGGGGGTCAATAATCTGTCTAAAATTGCGTGACGTAATACTTGGACGCTCCCTTTCTCCTACAGACTAAAGTCTGACAATGATTTATTTGAACTGCTCTATCTCTTTTAATCACATCGTAAACGTAAATTGTCAAAAAGAGACAACAAGGCAAAGCAGTAACAGACCAATTGGACTTAGGGACTTTCAAGAAAAGAGCGTACCAATTCTTAAAAGGCCGGGTTACTTGCGAGCACTCTGGCAATGTGAGTGTCTATGGGCGGTATCACTTATCATCAAGTGAGCCTCCTGCCCGTTTGCCCTCTGTTATATCAAATTTATATGTTGAATCGACTCCCTGGGAGATACGACCTCCTGTTAAAAAAAAGTGTGTACTTCTCCCTCAAAGGCCGGAAACGCATCCGCCAAAATGGGTGTCCATGGAATACGATGACTGCCCTTTATGGCCTTCCCGTCGTTTGCCCTCTATCCTATAAAAATATATTTTAAAAATCCTTTGAACGCGCGTTATATACGTATATGTAAAAATCAGAAAGCGTCGAAATTCGTCGTAGTGGCCTTTCCTTATAAATGAAAGTAAATAAGCCTTGATAACAACTTTTACAATAGGATTTTAAAGGTTATCTACTAAAATAAAAAGTACGAAATTTTTATACGAATATATAATAATAATAGCGCTACCATGACACTGAATTCTCACTTTTATTCTCAATATGGTCTCTGGCAAAACCTGCGCTGTGGAACAGTCTGCTTTTCAGCTTGATGCTGAGCCGTGGCCAATTACAACCACAGCTCACACGCATTACACACTTGAAACGAACCGAAATAAATTTTTTGTTGTTATGTTGTTATGTCTATGTCTAATTATTAATAAAGTTTTATTTTTACAATCAACTTAATTTATCCCGTCACATCAAATAGTTTTTAAATTGGACACACGCTGTCGACTTTTTAGTAAAGGAAAGTCACACTCACGATGTTTTCCTTCACCGTTCGAGCGAATGTTAAATGCGCTCATATGAAGTCCATTGGTGCACAGTCGGGGATCGAACCTACAACATCAGGGATGAGAGTCGCACGCTGAAGCTAGGCCAACACTGCTCAATAGAACTAATAACCAAACATAACAAAGACTATAGGTGACGTTGACGTAATGTCATTTGATTAATAATCCGATAAAACGGTGTATTCAAATATATAAATCGCCTTTACCGCGTCTCACATATTCGTTATCACAGCGAATTTGAATATTTGATTGTAATCTGTGATATATACGTTTAATCCTAACTTATTAAAAAGCTACAATTATATCAGGAGAATCGACGAGTCTGTGGTTTTAAAAAAAAAAGTAATTTACTTAAGTATTCAGGAATCTTTAGAGCAGTGTTGGTCTAGTGGCTTCAGCTAAATATGCCTCTCTCAAGCCGGCAACGCATACTAAAATGCGTGATCATGGGCTTGCTATGATTATCCTCTTGGGCAGAATTCAAGCTGTGACTTTTTTGGGTCTAAGACATGTCGGTTTCCTCACGATGTTTTCACCGTTCGAGCGAATGTTAAATGCGCACATAGAAAGAAAGTCCATTGGTGCACAGCCGGGGATCGAACTTACCACCTCGCACGCTGAAGCCACTAGGCCAACACTGCTCGTTAATGTAAATAATTAAATAAATATTAAATTGGTAGGAAAGTTGTCTCTAGACTTGTCCTTTTGATAATAAATTATCTGTGAACGGATTTAATATTTTATGAATATAAAGACGTACACACCTTTCATATTTGAATACTTGCATTCCATTTGAATGCACGTGTTGCCTCACACCTAGGGCTGTCACATAATTCTTGTGGAAATTATAAAATTTTGACTAGGTAGATAAACAAAGGCAAATTTTCATTTTTGACTTTTCGAGCCATTTTCAACATCCTTCAAAAACGTTTTTCTTATTTTAGAACTTACGTAAACAAAATACTAATTAACTACAGAAGTTTAACTTAGTCGGCCGACTTAATTGATTCGCTACGGACAGGCAAAAATCGTGTAAAATTGTTCATCTCGATATCACTGTAGCAAAGATGCATCCATTACTCCCGATTTATCTTCTTGATCCTTCTACGTTGATGAAAGAAATTTTAATATTTCTATGAAATATCGTATTAATCTTCATTACGACGATTATGCGACCGCTCACTTCAAAAACCAATAGATAACTAAAACATTTGTTTGAAGCCGGGCGATTGTTTGTCTGGTGTGCAAACTATCGGCCGATAAAATGTTTTCAGTTTGCGATCAAGAGCCGAATCAAGATTAAGTTTTGTTAAAATGCATGTTAATATAAGTGATACATGTTAAACTATGACATTGACATTAAGACAGAGCAATAATAATAATAACAGTCAACCTTGCGTGTGGTGTATGCAATTAAACACATTTTTTGCGCGTGTCTTATAAAAAAGTATAATATTTTTGTTGATATTTATATAGTTTGTATTAGTTATCGAATGGAGTATTTAAAAGTATTATATATAGTCAATTTTATGTGCATTGCCACATGTCATTTATATAAAACTAGACTGTCTCGATGCTGTCAAGCATGGTCGCTGGATGACTGTTTCGTGAACACTCAAGTTAACTGTGAATAAATAACTGTAAAATAGTGATAAATAATCGTTAATTTATGACCAAGTATATAAAGACTGCAAGTCAATAAAAACATTTTAGTAAACTAGCGGACCCGACAGATGTCCTGGGTACACGTCTTAAACACTCAAACCATCTAATCCACTTGAACACACACAAAAGGTGGCGTTTAATTACAAACACAGCACAGAAGATTTATTTAAATTAATTTTTAATAATCCCGCGATTGTCGTGAATGGGATCGTGTTTTCGCCAACCCTGACATTTAAAATATTGAATAAGGTGACATCTTGTGCTGGTTTTGTGACTCTGTGAAATGGATATGTAGTCTGTACCTTACATAAAACCTTTGTGGAAGTTTGACAGTTCGAAAGTATTAAAAAAAGAATGTGCATGAAAAGGTCCTCGGTTCGGCCATCAAGGTATGTTATTCATATTATCGCGCCCTTTTCTCGTAAGGGCAGGAAGGTATCAGTGTTATATCTTTATTAAACATACACTATATTAATATATACTTTTATGTATAAATAAGTTGTGTAAGTATAAAATGAATAAAACAGTGGCGCTACAACCTTTTTTAGCTTCAGGCGTCAGATTTCTGTATCTGTTTCATGATCATTTTTCAATCTAATAGGCAAGTAGGATGTCAACCTCCTGTGCCTGACACACGCTGTAGACTTTTTGAGTCTAAGGCAAGCCGGTGTTCTCACGATGTTTCCTTCACCGTTCGAGCGAATGTTAAATACGCACATAGAAAGAAAGTCCATTGGTGTACAGTCGGGGATCGAACTTACGACATCAGAGATGAGAGTTGCATGCTTAGGCCAATAACTAATTAACTTTTAAAGATCAATAGAGCTTTTTAATTGTCTAAAATTCACAAACGCTTTCTAAATAAAGTGAAAATTAGAATTACCTGTTTCCAAACACCACGGAAATATCATAACTCCCAAAAAGCCTTATTAACAATTAGCCTTAAAACCTCAATAAAAAGAAAATTAAATCACTCCGCGTCTCCATTACGTATAGTAATAATTCGAAGCGTGCGCGCAATGGAATTTTAAAAACAGCTATTCCGAATCACAGTAGCATTTTTAAATTTGTAACATACAAATAACTGTTCTTAATGGTGAAAAGGTATGTAATAAATTCAACTTCATCGGTTATAGACATTTATAAGGTGTGACGTTAGTGGCGCATGCGCATAATTGACTTATACAGGCAATTTTTTAAATAAATAGCATACTCAAAGGCAGCGCACCCAATAAAATGCCTGTCCATGGTCTGCGATGATTGCCCTTTTTAGCCAAAGGGTTAATGCCCCTATCCTATAAAAAAAAAATGATCCTTAAATTAACATTTTTATTAACTATCTTTTAAGTATTAAGTATTATTAATTATCTAAACCTAACAACCATTTGGAAATTTACTACATTATTTGGGATAATTATTCTAAATTTAATGCAATTATTCTAGATTTAATGCAATTATTCTAGATTTAGAAATAATCCTATTTTATTTTTAAATTGTTAAGTATTGTTTTTTTTACAATAGTCTGTATATAGATTTTTTTTTCATTAACATTTGCATTGTAATTCTTTTACAAGCTATCCAAATAAATACATAAACACATGTGACTGAGAAGTCACTCAGGATATACAGTCTTCTCTATCAGGAGATGTTTTGTATTACAAGATACTATTACCATTCCTAAAACAATCACAAATGATAAAAAAAATTGCAGAACACTTAATTTGCGTAAAACTAAAGACGAAACAGTTCGTTTCATTTTGATTGGTCAACAGTATCTCGTCTAACGCTGACACGATATGATACGTCAATTTGACCAATCATCAGTTTCGTCTTACTTCTGTCGACAATCTCTCGCCAGGACCTTATTAACGGAGACTCGTGTGCGAAAATATAGTACAAACTTAGAAGAATTTGGCTTTAGCAAATTACGATTAAACATTAAAGTATTATGTTAAATAGGTCCTTATTGTGTTTACAAGGGGTTATTTCAATCAATACAATCACCATAGATACTATAAACCTGATGTAGGGTGCATAGTTTATAACGATAGTATATATATATATTTATACACAATGGATTTTTTGCCAACAACGTTGAAGCATATGATTATTTAAATATTACAGCACATATACAAGTACTTTGAAGTATATGTAAGTAGTCATACTATGTTTTGTTTTCACAAATATACACGTCATTTTGCTTGGAGAATCTAAATTATAAGCTTCTCGTCAACATTAGAATGCAAAAGTGACGTTATATCAATCAATCGTCATCTGTCAGCTGTCAAGTTTGACTTTCTGTATAATATTTTACATTTAAAATCTCGCTGAGTTTTTACCAAAAATATAGTAAATTACAAATGTTTTAATCTTGTTAAAACTGTTACTTTAATAGCTATAATTTCATAAAACTCTGCCAAAAGTTGATAAATTACAACGCAACATAATTTTCCTCAAGATGGTACATTTAAATAATTGCCGTAAGTGAAACATGCTACTGTGGATCAATAATTACAGGGTACGGGGGCCTTAAGCAATTATTTCGTGCTAAAATGTATGAAGTATATGTAGCTTTGAAAATGATAATTATGGGTACTCTTGGATAATTGTTATGAAGAACATCGGCGCCTTATATATTACTAAGATTCAAGAATTTATGTATAACTCCGGTATGACAAAAAGCTTTTTGATTTACGAATGTCACAATGTTAACTGTGGACCCATAGAGTTAACATTGTGACATTAGTTTTAATTCTAATTTCATCCAGGACGGTGGTAATAACATTTTTAGTTCTGGTATTTGTGTATCTCAAAATTAAATATTTAGTTTTAACAGAACTGATTTTTTATGTATTAATAAGGCCGTAAATCGCTATATCACCATATTACCTTTATATTTTTAAAATTTTGGGGAGTTTCAAATAATTAATAATAATAATTTAATATATTAAAACCCTAAATGAACTTATTTATTTAGAAAAACACAGTTAACTATGAACACACCCCACATACACACCCTTACTTTCACACTATCACACACCGAATTAGGTATTACTTAGTTAAATATATTTAATACTTTTATTCTCTTTTGCAAATGTTTGAAATATTTTCGTATATTATGTATTCCTTTAGCTGTATATTTAGTATAATTGTTTTGCTAAACATAAATTATTAATGTTAGCTGCAGGATTAGGAAATAAATAAATACAAAATAAATTTTAAATCGAAAAGCCAATTAGGTTTACAGACTTTACAATAATATAAGAGAGAAAACGGGTGTGTATTTGTGTGTGTAACTGAGTGTTAAAATCAGCTTGATTTAGTGTAGTCTGATAGTGTTTTAAGGATATATTTTTGTAAGAGTTGCGAAAAGAATCGATTATATGAAGTGAAACACACCTTTGCGCTTCTCTCTTTGCATATTGCGGATTAGAACATTCTAATCTAAATCCGACAACACTATATCGACAAATAAACTCCGGCGCACCTAAATTTATTACTTTCAACATCCACCTGAAATTAGATTCGTTCCTTGAAGGCAATTAAAATTTTATTCATATTTTGTTACGCCGGCGCAGTTTCCTGTACGAATGGTATTTGGTCCCTAATGGCTTTTCGTTATTTAGTGCTTTCTAAAAAAACGTTACTCATTATTTACGTGCATATAATAAATAATGCATTTGAAACAGATGTAAAGAGAGGTTATTGGCTAAGTGGTCTCTTCCAGAGAATGTTAATGTATTTAATAAATCAATGATGATGACAATAATTAGCGGTACACTGCCGCTTTTTTAATTTGATTTAATTTTCTATTATTATAATTATTAAGTAGGTTAAGTATTTAATATTGTAAATACTGAAATATAATGGAAATAAATATTACGTGTTATATATACAATAATATATAGAGTATTTTATTTATTATACAATATTCTTAACCTACACAGTAATTATAATTAAAATTGATAAATAGAAAAAAAGATTGTGTACCTACCTACCTTTAATGCTGGCATTTCCTCGCTGTAGTGCGATACTTATTCGTTGAGCGAGGAAAGCACCAGCTCTAGGGTCACCGGTACTGTCTCCGAGGTAACTTAAATCTTTAATTAGCGCCTGTGCACTTGAAGACTTTTAAAATTAGTTCGCAAATGCATTTATAACTAAAATAACACACACGCACACTGCCACAGGGACCAAACTATGTAAATTTGTTTTAATTTTCTTTTTATTGATTTTTAATTATTTTATTACTATTTACTATGTAGGTTAGGAACGATTACTATAAAACATTTATTAAATTGGGACTTATAAATTCTAAAAAAAAAATTAATAATATGTGATTCATGTACAAAAGTTACCTAAATGAATATATATATATTTTGAGTTTTACATGTAGCCATAACACTGTTGAAGATCATTGATAATTCAAAGTAATAATTTGTCATTCAAAGCTCGTAAACTGAAGAATGCTCAAAATAATTAGAGACGTTCCCAAGTTAAAATTTCAAATATTTATTTTACGATTCTTTTATGGTATTTTTATTTATTTTTTTGAGGTCTCGACTCGGAGTTAGTATTCAGATTTTGTATCGACTCTGCTTGTGAGAAACGTGTCTATTTATTTACACTTCGTTACCTTATAAAAACATACATATAAAAAAGCAGGTTACATATGTTATTAGACAACGGGCGGCCTTATCGCTAACAAGCGATTTCTTCCAGGCAACCCTAGTATGGAACAATAAAAAAGAAACACCTACAGAGGGTAAAGTACAAAAAGTTCATAAATAATTATCAAAAATAACATGTAACACTAACTATCACTAAAATAAAGTAAAATCAAAAAATAATAATAATATGTATAAACAAAAATTTAAAAGCTAATCCAACGGATAATGAGTCATTAATAAGAGGCAGAAGATAAATAATCAAAAAGAAGATTTTTAAATAACTTTAAAGACTTGAGCTCGTCTGATATCAAGAGGTAAGAAGTTCCAAAGCAGGATACTTTACACAGCGAAGAAGAGATAGAATTCAGTTTTATGAGTAGTAACAAATTATGAAAACGTATAAAATGTACTAATTATTATATGTATTTTAGTTTCAACAATACAAAGTACGTTTGCGATTTCGAGTAAATCATTTACAACTCTCTTGTGGCCCAGGTTGTTCGACAGAACAAATTTCAGGTTGTAGAGAGAAGAAATGGTCATATACTTCAAATGTTAATAAATTGGACTAATGTAATTCAAAATAACTGTTACAATTTTATTATATTTTTAACAGGGTCAAACTTATTAATTTTTCATTACCGAATTAAAATTTGGGTTTTACGACATTTTAATAGTGAAGACTCCAATTACCTGAGCAAGAATCATTGGCCATGACATTTATGATTTCAATTGATTTATATATTCATTGATTAAGTGTATAATGATAAGAGATTTAAATAGACATGGTGGTGACGCCAGAGCTGCGCCTGAGTTGATGTTCCACGTATTTCGAAGGAATAAAAACCTTCTTCTGTTATACATAACGTTGCAGCAGTGTTAGCCAAGTGACTTCAGCGTGTGACTCTCATCCCTGAGGTTGTAGGTTCGATCCCCGGCTGTGCATCAATATTTCTATGTGAGCTTTTAACACTCGCTCGAACTTTTGACTTTTGACTAGACCCCAAAAGGCATATGTCAGGAACAAATGGCTCACCTATTTCGCTATGAAAAAAAACCAATGATCACAGAACAGAATCTGAGGCCCAGGCCTAAATTGATTGTTGCTGTTTTTCATTTCTTCTGCATAATATAATTTATTGTGTGAAAACTTTAATTCTAAGTTACTATAAATATTGTAAACATTTTCAACCCTAAGCTTGGGTTTCCATTTTACGTCGGAAATACATAAGTTAAATATAATATATAATTACTGTATAACTTAATGATTTAAACAACCAAATAACAAGGGTTTATTAGCAAGGCGGGGATGCAAGATAAAGTATGATTAATCAGTGGCGCTACAACCTTTTAGGTCTGGGCCTCAGATTTCTGAATCTGTTTCATGATCATACAATAGACAAGTAGGTGATCAGCCTCCTGTGCCTGACACACGCCGTCGACTTTTTGGGTCTAAGGCATATCGGTTTCCTCACGATGTTTTCCTTCACCGTTCGAGCAAATGTTAAATGCGCACATAGAAAGAAATTCCATTGGTGCACAGCCGGGGATCGAGCCTACGACCTCAGGGATGAGGGTCGCACGCTGAAGCCACTAGATATTTACCACATCATATATAATGCTTTATCTACAGTATATGTTACAAGATATATTTTCTAAAATACAAGACAATAACATAAATGTTACGAAAAATTTAAAATTGAAGTATTACGCCGGTAGGTAACAGATCGGCATTTAACAATTCTTTTTTCTAAATTGATAATTATAAAATTCAACTTTTATATGAAATTTCCGTTAGATATCGTATCTCGTAAATTTATTGTGAATTCTTTACTTATAAACGTCTATTTAAAACAAACTAGCCCGACAATCCACGAGATATGGCCCCATAAAATCTAATAGGTCAGTATTTATGTAAATAGTAAACAGTTAAACTCTGCAATTTAAATGCGTTGTTACTTAAAATATTTTTATTTTGTCGTTTGAAGAAGTATACCCGTTCGTAGACATAAATATTGGTTCAGTTCTCGCTAAAAAATAAGTTCATGTTATTAATACAAAGTCTTCTCTTGCTCTATTTACAATACCGTCTCTTGTTTTCCTCATTTAAAGTTTAAAACATTCTTCTTCTTCACTCTTCATTTCTGAAGATAGGGTACAACTTCTGCCACTCTCTCTCAGGTAAGACCTGTATGCCATGGGCCTTTACTTGATCAGTCTAGGTAGCAGTGGCCTCGAGGTGCCCTCCACTCTGTCAGTCACGATAAGTTTTTCTAGACTTTCTGGATCCCTTCGTCTTACATGTCCAAAAAAAAACTCAGGATGAGTTGGTAACAAAGTTTAAATCATAAGACAAGATAAGATATACATATTTATGTTTTACTTAGCCTATCTTTTTAATACATACCAACATGGAACATTTTGCTATGCAACCCCAGAGACTGTTCGGTTTTCTGGAATGAAAACTTTTTAAGTTTTTCGAGAATTTTTCTCTATCAGAGTTTAAGTCATAAGTTTTTAATTAACAAATAAAAATAGTAAGTAGTAGAGAGTAGGGTTATCGTAGAGGGGTTAAAATTAAGAGTTGTATGTATTTTTGTATGCGGTATCATAAAAAAAAAAATTAGGGGTGGACCCATAACATTTAGGGTGATGAAAATTAGATGTTGTCCGATTCGCAGACCTAACCGATACACAAAATTTCACGAAAATCGCTCAAGCCATTATAAAAAGTATACTCCTTCCTAAAGACCGGCAACGAACCCACTAACGTGTCCATTAGCCTTTTATGATTGTTGATATAATATAAAATATAATTTTTCAATACGACTTGTAGTTCCCGAGATTATTACAACCAAACAAACTCTTGTATACATTTGAAAATAGAAACCGGATCCTTTTTTAACTCAGTCGGCGTCTAAAAGGCATTATTAAGGCCTAGTTATAAATAAAAGGAATGTCACCTGGAGCGAGGGCTATTCAGATAATGGCTGCTACTGGCTTACGTAGAGATAACGCGTCGGGATTCATTTTGAATATTTGTTTTTACAATAAACAAATTATAGAATGTGATAATTTAAAAGGAGAAAGAACACTTGTGTTGGTTGGTTGTCTAGGGTCCGATATAGATAGAAAAAAAGCATATTTCAAAGATTTTGGGTGGAATATATAATGCAGTAAAAACGAACCGGGGTCAGTGCTAAATAAATTTTAGAATTTTGTTATTTTTGTCACTATGTACAAGCCTATCTGAATCTGTGTTCGAAATTCAAAAGTGATTGTAAAAGTCCTGGAAAGTGGTGCTTTCCTCGCTCAACGAATATCGCAATACAAATGGAAACTTTTGAAGTTATACTTCTTTAGGCGCGTTATGAAAAATTGATGAGAGTGAAATTTTACGACGCGCGCTCACCGTGACACAAAATTAACAGAATGAAGTTGCCCACGGAAGATATGCTACGGCATTAGACATAATTTAAAAACAACATTCGAATAATAATAGAATTTATGTTACACTTAGTGTAAGAGAATAATAATAAATATTTGTAAACTGAACTTTATTGACTATAATGACTCCTTTTCCAGTCTTTGAGTATTTAATTGTAATTAATTATTTGCATGCAATCAAAAACTATTTTTAATAATGCCAAAGAAGTATAACTTCTTACGCGCGTACATAAGTACACGCACCTTTTTTTAAATTTGTTTCAATTTTCAATTTGTCAATTTATATTATTACTATGTAGGTTATGAATATTGTAAATATATATTTGTGCTTAAGACTCCTGAAAGTATAGCAAGACATAAATCAAAGTACTCAGTTATAAACATTTGTATATGCCTCTAGAAACAGTGGGGAAGGTAGAGGGGGCGAAGGACGAGGTCCGCGTCCTCGACCTAAGGCTGCGCCATCGACGCGTGCGCTTTGTTTCAAATGTTCGTCATAAAAACGATAAGGTGACCATACATTACATGCATAAGCTATATTTAAATCGGGATCCTCCTACGTTTTTTCGACATGGCAACAAAGAAATCGGATATAGAATGATTATTTGTATAAACAGAAATTCATACAGATTTCAGCTTAAAGCTAACTTAATATATATCTACCTAGCTACACAGTCCGAGCTACTAATATAAAAGGCAGGGTCATAAAAAATCACACAGGTATTATTAATATTGTGTAGATTATTATAATAGTCACTTTCCGTGCGGCTTGATCCCTTAGCGTACATACAAAATACCATCCGTATCACTTCGACGTCCGTCGTTCCGCACCACCACTGTGTGGAACCAGCTGCCCACTGAAGTATTTCCGAACCAATTCGACTTAGGGTCCTTTAAGAAAAGAGCGTACCAATTCTTAAAAGCCCGGCAACGCACTTTCGTGCCTTCTGGCAATGTGAGTTTCCATGGGCGTTAACATCATTACTTAAAAAAATGACTTATAAAATCTAAAATTGGAAGTGTAATATTTTTATTTTTTGTAACGTTTATCTACCATAATCATATATTTTAGTAAAGACAGCTTGTAATATATACTGTTGATTCTTTTGTATATGTCAGGATATCATCATGTTTGCAAAAAATGCAGTACCAGTAAAAAGTCACATTTCTCTTTACAATGATTATTCCGTGATAATGTAATTCGATGTCCGTGCAGAAACTGGCTTGCTATGGTTTCTCAAATGCGCTTATAATTAATTTCAATCTTTTAATAATATGGGGCAACTGTAACATGTTATATGAAGTATTAACCTATTAGAGAGATATTGTACCTATTAACACTTGGGTATGTTGATTTGAAAGAAATTTTATTTGATAAGAAATAACTAATATCTAGAAAGCAAACAAGCAATGTTGTGTGTGTAGTAAAATAAAGAAGATTGTAGTACATTTAAAATCGTCTTTATTTTAGCAATTGGCATTGATGGTGTCCAAGGGCGGCGGCATCAGGTGAGCTTCCTGACCCTTGGGAGTTTGTTCTTTAAAATGCAACGTCAGCAATTTTTTTATTATATAAAACAGGAGGAAATTATATAGGTTATTTACATGTCAGATGTTATTACATCTCGATTCGTAAATATCGTTGTAAATTAAACAATAGATAAAAATATAATTTTTTCGTCAATAACTTTATATTCTCCCTGTTAGTCGAGTTATTTTTATGTATATTCCTATAAATAGGAGCTGAAATTCTTCACATTAAATTAATTCAAATTAATTCGCGCTACAATATATTTATTAACTCATTTTACATATTTATTAATATAAAAACATAATATAAAGGAAATAAAACAAAAACCTAAACCTTTTTATACCTAATTTAAAAAAATTCAACTTTTGTGAATTCAGCCAGTGTGCAACTAAATAATATCCGTCTCACAAGAAATAATATTCAGGGTGCGCAAGACATGCGTAAATGGCGCTTTTCTGGGTGAATTTGTACTTATGTTATATTGATATTTATACACTTATTGATACACTTTATAATATCATCGTTTTGTAAAAGTATTAGTAAGAAAAAAGCGTACCAATTCTTAAAAGGAGGGCAACGCACTCGCGAGCCCTCTGGCATTGTTCATGGGGTATCACTTAGGTTAGCCTAAGTTCTATAAAAAATTAAATGTCAAAAAAGAAGTGAAAAAGTTTTCTTTTTCTACTTTACGTAAACAACGTAACACTGATTTCCGGTTCATTATAGCCACCATTTAATTTATTGTAAACTTCCAAAAGCAATAAATTGGTCATCTCGAACACATTATCATAATCTTTTATAGTTTAAATTAATGGTATTGTATTTCGTAGGTTAATTTCTTGTAGTTCGATCGTAAAAAAACTATAAAGTTCGTTTTAAACGTGTTGGCTGTCAATTTAAAGTGTATGGAACGATACACCTGCTATTTCTTTTTTTTATCAACTAAAAGTCTAAACCGGAAGAGACTTTTATTATACACATGTATGTAGGTACTTAAATTTCTGGGACTGTATTCCATGGGATGCCCAACCATCTGGTGTCGCAAACTGCAAAACTGTTTGTTTATTTGTTTATAAAGACTTGTCAACGCTCGGCACACTGATACATTGATAAAAGAAAAATAAAATACAATTTTTAGTGTGACAAGCATATAAAACAATATAAGAATATAAGCATATAAGAAATAATAAAAAGAAATTAAGCAAAACAATAATATAATTTATATAAAAATTAAACGAACGAAAACTGTTAAATTTTCATTTATTACTTGAAGTGGGTGACCTATAAGTTCGCATCTTCCACACACTATTGACTATTCACATTCTGTGTTCGGGGTGTGTCATAAAATAAAATGTCAAAGGGTAGATTTTGCTTTTTTAACTGTGACAATTGTATGTTATACTATCAAAGCAAGCATTATTGCGTTAGTGAATTATCCCCTTATAGCTTATATTTAATGTGACAGAAAGAGAAGAAAGAGTAACATCGTTAAAAGAACAATAAAGCCGGGTCCACATTTGTAGCATGTTGACGTATCACGATCAGTCGTATCGTATCTAGTATCTGTATCATAAATATGGACGCTCATTTTGTCCATGTCGTATATTTAAGGCGTATCTTGTAAAAAACGCGTCCATACTTATCAAATGCTGTATCATGTCAGTGTATCGGCTTTAACTTTACAAATATAGACGCTTCACTTTTCTTCCGATGTATCATGATGCGCGTGTCTTTCAGTGCACCTTTCCCTTCTCGCAATGTTCAGTCATATCTTCGTTCCCAAACGGTTTAACCATGTCAGCAATTGCTCACAGTTTGGCGGTGACTAGCGCCTGTTATATTATCATTAATAGTATTTAAAAAAAAGTTAAATCTAGACGTAGACGGCGCTGGAAGTGTTTAGAAACCGAAACAAACATGGTGAAATACCATTGATGCGAGATTTAAAATTTCAGCATACCAGCGGAAAATACAAAAATTTCACTCGCATGTCACCCATTGATGTTGTGTATTCCCTTTGATGATCGCGAAAAAACCGACACAGGATGGTTCGCGGTGTATCAAGTATCGTATCGCGATACAGTATCGTGATACAGTATCAAAATACGTCCATACCACCGATCGTTATACGCGTATCGGATACGAGGTGTATCAAGATACGCGCTTAGTGCGGATCGGGCCGTATCCGATACGGCATGTATCATAAACGGGTATCATTTTGCGTCCAAACTAACGATCATGATACGCGCCGAAGCCACGCAACGGAGATACGATACACCGAAATGCTACAAATGTGGACCCGGCTTAAAGCCGGGTCCACATTTGTAGCATATTGACGTATCACGATCAGTCGTATCGTATCTAGTATCTGTATCATAAATATGGACGCTCATTTTGTCCATGTCGTATATTTAAGGCGTATCTTGTAAAAAACGCGTCCATACTTATCAAATGCTGTATCATGTCAGTGTATCGGCTTTAACTTTACAAATATAGACGCTTCACTTTTCTTCCGATGTATCATGATGCGCGTGTCTTTCAGTGCACCTTTCCCTTCTCGCAATGTTCAGTCATGTCTTCGTTCCCAAACGCTTTAACCATGTCAGCAATTGCTCACAGTTTGGCGGTGACTAGCGCCTGTTATATTATCATTAATAGTATTTAAAAAAAAGTTAAATCTAGACGTAGACGGCGCTGGAAGTGTTTAGAAACCGAAACAAACATGGTGGAATACCATTGATGCGAGATTTAAAATTTCAGTATACCAGCGGAAAATACAAAAATTTCACTCGCATGTCACCCATTGATGTTGTGTATTCCCTTTGATGATCGCGAAAAAACCGACACAGGATGGTTCGCGGTGTATCAAGTATCGTATCGCGATACAGTATCGTGATACAGTATCAAAATACGTCCATACCACCGATCGTGATACGCGTATCGGATACGAGGTGTATCAAGATACGCGCTTAGTGCGGATCGGGCCGTATCCGATACGGCATGTATCATAAACGGGTATCATTTTGCGTCCAAACTAACGATCATGATACGCGCCGAAGCCACGCAACGGAGATACGATACACCGAAATGCTACAAATGTGGACCCGGCTTTAGACGCTTATGAAATCTTTGAAACTCCTAATGAAGCTTATCTGTATTTAGTATTATTTAAATCATTATTTCCGATTAACGTCTAAAAGATGTAATTAATTTATATATATTGTAAAGTCTAAAAGATGCCATTCAATTATATAATATATTTAAAGGAATTTTTGATTAAGTTGTTATGGAAGAGCTGGGAACCTTGACACAGAATATTTCTTACTTAAAACGGGTCTGAAATCTTACACATTGTAATTTATTTATTTTTATTTATTTATTTACAGCTCAATGGCCAAACATGGTACATAATGCATATGTACTGAAAATGAATAAATACTTTTTTATTTTTTTTCGTCTTTTTAATTATCCCGTACTTTCTGGATACATATCCACACCAGTGGTACAGTCGTAACATGAGATTGTTTTTACAACCAGCGACGCGTGCGCAGCCGACGAACGACCTCAGACGTGGACCTTGAGTTAACGTACTTGAGCATAGCCATACAATTGTAATCTAAGTTCGGATTACACCAGGAGTAGGTCTGAGACATGAAAATGTTTATTTTTCAAGGCGCGCCGTTGCCATGGCAACCGCGACGTTAAAGGCTCTATAGGTAAATACATACACGGATAAATTAAACGGCAGACGATACAAGTATGGTTCTAAAATAATTTTATGGTAATTTCATATTTTGACGGACAATTTGTCATACGTGGGCGATTAAATGAATTGTTATAAATGTAAATAAAACACCGATTGGTAAAGTTTATTGGCGGTGAAAAATATGGAGGAATTTCATTAAAACTGTCCACTAACAGACATTACGGTTTACCATTTTAACTGACTTGAATAAGTATATATTATATCGTGTAAAACAAAAAACTTGGCGATTAAAAAGGGTGGCGGAGAGTTTATTACCAGTTCTTCTCTTCCGTTCTACGCCCTTGATTTAAGAACTGGCTGTAAATGTAAAATTAAAAGCATTTAATATATGCTCGCATTCAGACCTCAACATCATGTTATACACAAAAACAGGTAGAAGATGGGCATATCTTCTCCTATTTACTCCGCGTCGTGACCCTAGATTCGTTCTGAAGCGCTCCCTATTTCGTTCTGCTGTCTCCTTCTGTAGCATTACTTGGATACCACTGCATTCCATACCTCGTCACTGCCGACCATTTTTTGAACAACACAAGGCAGATCAAAGCTATTACGACCCTACTACTCCGTTGATAACTTAGATATCTTTACCAAAATATGCATTTCTGTGTAAAACAATTAAACATATATATATATTATATTATAAAAATAAATATACCTATGTTTTAACAAACATCGTTCAATTCTACATTTCTTTGATAATTAATAATTAATAAAAAATAAAAAAAGTATAGAAAAAAATTAAGAAACTTCTAAATAGTGTATCTTTGCTTGTTTTGATTGCTAATGTTTCATTTATTTGATCACAATTTTCCCAACGTTTACCAACACCTATCACGAAAAGAAGCATTTTTTCGCATTTAATTACCTTGAGTCTATATAATACTTAGGTATATAAATAAAAACCGCTTGTTTATCTTAAAACACCAGGCAACAATTGTATTTTATGTGAAGGTACCATCTACCTGCTAGCAAAAATGTATGGAATGCTAAGAAAAAAAGGTACGACGACAAAAAAAGATCGTGGATGGGAATTTTGGATTCCTGGAAATCACGTGCTGGCTTTACCATTGTTGTATAATGGGGTGTTATAAGGATATATTCCGGAAATCGGGATTAATGGAATTAGTTTTAAGTCCTTGAGAATTTGCTTAAAACAAGTGTTTTTTTATGGTTTAGCGATCCGAAATTAAAAAAAGTAATATAATAGTTTTCCTACAGTAAAATGTAGTATTAAAATCCTGTGCAGTGACAAATACAATGAAAATATAGAAAAGAGCGTATCATTTCTTAAAATGCCGGCAACGCAACGGCAACTTCTATCTTGACCATATATCTATAATATAATATATAAAAATTACTAATAAAAGCTAAAATTTGTAATGTTTTTTTGGAAAATATGTTCACCATATTTGTCATGTACGAGCCAAGGCTGTACATTTTGCTCACTCAATATTTCTTAGTATTATAAGCGTGGCGTTCCTAAATTTCATTCATTCGTTGCAGAGCAATTAACATTTCATTATTTCGCTTATATTCTATTGTTGTACGCGAGGTTAATATAGAGTAAAACTAAAATCCTCTTTTATTTAAAGCATCACGGTGACCCAGAATCCGTACATGTCATGACTTTTAGAATAGATAGCTAGTATCAAATACTGTAGAAAATACATACTCCAAAATGCTTTAACTCAATTGAACTGAATAACACAGAACTGAATAAAAAAATAACATAACTCTTAAACATCGAGCATTAATTTACACATCGTAGAAACATTCAATTATTAGCTGTCAGTGTACAGACTATAAAATATAAAAAGTCATAAAATGCGTTGTGTCTGTAAATATGATCTGTGGCGCATTCCACAGCTCGTAATACAGGGAGCGTTCTCAATAATAAGAATATGAGTGGAAAAAAAGACGAGGATTCGTGCGCCCGCGCCTTGTCCGGCCCGACGTCATGTTTTTTCGTTTTTTACGTCCCTCGGGGTATAATCGTTTGTAACGCTAGAGTTTATTAAAAATACTGCTATATAAATAAATCATTTGACGGTTATAAAATTCTTCTTGATATTAATATAGAACAAAGCTTTTTATGAAGTTTGACTTCAACGGCATAAAAATCATATGTGCAAACATTTAAAACATTGTTTGAATGAAATATTACATGTATACAAAATATAATACATATGAGTTTTTTGTACTGTTCCGCTAAGCCCAGATGGCGCTAACGTTAGGCCGTTGGCGATGCTTCCATGTGTTGTGAGTTCGAACCTCGGTGCATGGCTCCACAGATGGTGTGTTTTATAACCGCGATCTTCTAAGACCATGCTATATTAAAATTGTGTTCCTATGTTAAATTCTGTCTTGTATAGACAGTATCTATAAGGAATATAATGAACATTTTTGTTAGTAATTTTACTTTTTCTGGTCTGTCCCGTTGCAAAGCTGTTTTTATTTAATGCTGTGGAAATTAATGGTACTTAGGGTTAGTTTCAAATTTTAAGTATTTTCGTTAGGGTTAGTTAATAATCGATGCAAATTTTAAATATTTTCGTCATAAATATATTTTTTTGGCCTGATTATAAATGTCCTTAAATATATTTAATAAGAAGTTAAATTGAACTAATTTAACACATAATTAACGTACTTATCCGTCATTTAAAAGTGAATTATAAGTTAAGGTCGACAATTTCCAACCAGTCAAGGTATGCAATAGTTTTTACCGTAATGCAGAGTTTTTTACTATTTGCGATCGTATGCAAATTGGATATGAAATTAATTGCTACAATGGTTTATGATCACATTCCATAAATAATAGTTTTATTAACTACCAATTAGTGTTGAGTTGCGATAACAAATGATGTCTTCGCTAATAGTTTAATTATTAATAATACTTTTACGATTAAATTTTTTTTTCGGTTTTGAAAAAATAATGCCTCAAAATTCACTTAAAACTAAATGTTTCATCTACATACGTAACTGTGAAGTAAATATAAGAGCAAATAAATTTACTTTAATTTATAACTTATAAATAATAATATAATAAAACTACTTTTCGCTTCAAGCAATCATCGTAGACGTATACAGTGCCTTGTAGTAGATAAATATTCTTGAATTAAGGACTTAAAAAGTTAAATAAATTTCGTTCAATATCTAAACTTACACAACCAACGATAATATAGAGGGGCGTGCTTGGTGCGGCATTTGTGGAATGTTAATCGGTAAGCCCCCGGCGGACCGAACCGAGCCATAAAAACAAAAAGAGTGGCTTAGTTTCGGATATGACGTTATCTAGACTTTCACGGTAAATCCATTTCTTATATTCGAATTATATAAAACATGCTTATTAAATTTTGTTTTGCGAGCGATTGCCTATTTAACAATTATTGTTAAGTAATCGCGGAGACTACTTGTTGAATTTTTAAAAATAGAATGTAAGATCGTGAAGAGAATTTTGAATTTGGAAGTGAATGTGTGTATGACTTTGATCCACTTGCTATGTACGCGAAAGTATTTGGATATTTCTTCGAATTTTCGCAGTATATTATTATAAACACAAACAATTATTAAAAAACAAATTCCAGGTTAAGTTTTATAAATGCCGTTGAAATAACAATAGCGCGATTGAAAAGATAAGACAAATTTGATACCTACAAATGAAAATATAGGAATCTCGAATATCCAAGCTTCCAGAAGATAGGCAAAGAGGTAAAAAACATAAAATTAGTTCCGTGGAGAAGCGAGTGCGAGGGAGATGGGCGTACATACGAATCTAAGGAGATGGAAAGAGAAAGATGCTGAGTTGGAAAGCAACCGGTCGGAGACAGATGCGCTCTTGAATCCCCCACGGCAATCTTACAACTATAAGAAAATAATTATTAAAAAACTGACTTATACCTGTGATTTCGTCTGCGTTTTGAATAAATATACATTGTTACATATATCCTGTATATATGTAGAAACTTTCACGAACACTACCATACTATAATTAAGATTTTGTAACAAAAATGTACTAAAATACATAGTTATAGCAATTAATTACTTTACAATGTAGAAAAGCGAGCCAACTGATGGATGAAGAATTCATTTAACTTTAGATACATATTGAACATAAAAGCATTTTTAATATTCTCTACAACTTCTGTATTAAATGATCTTCCTAGATCTCAAATATAAATAGTATATAACGCAGTTACTGGTACTCTGGTACTCTTTGAACAAAATCATGCTTTTTTACCGCCTAGAAGCGCTTCTACAGTTGT